>JAZHYW010041910.1:0-86947 GCA_037355805.1 Ixodes ricinus | reverse complement strand
AATTTTTACTGACTTTTGCCAACAACGACCTAGACAGAAGGCCTCCGCACGTGGTCATCGCAGTCGGATCTATCGAAGCTTGAGATTGGGCCGGGGTGCTGTGTAAGTGTTCGGCAGCGGCTCGTGTTTAATCAGCGCGTCGAAGGTTGGAATCGGGCTTAATAGCCGAGTTATCGCGATCCGATTCTGATTAT
The DNA here is from genome assembly GCA_037355805.1 of Ixodes ricinus. Lineage (NCBI taxonomy): Eukaryota > Metazoa > Arthropoda > Arachnida > Ixodida > Ixodidae > Ixodes > Ixodes ricinus. Next base: position 86,753 of record JAZHYW010041910.1, on the reverse strand, counting down.
ATTTTATGAAGGAAGAGGAGAGACCATGCGATGGAATCCTGTCTAGGTGCATGGTGTTGCTATTGCACGCTGTGCACGACTGTTGAACGAATTTTATCTTTAGTAAACTGCTCCGTTATCCATGCGCTGGAAGTGTTTCTGAAATTTACTCACCTTCTTTTAAATTACTCTCACCAAGTTTCCTTTTAAAGACATAAGGCTATTTTCGACAATTAGAAAGTTTATTGAACACATTTTAGTTAATTATGTGTCTAATTGTGACGAATATCCGCCTGTAATATTTTCGCTTGCCCATATAACATAAGTGTAGAAACCGGTCATATATTAATGACAGCTTGAACCTAAACCCTAAAACAAATGACAAAAGGGGCAAACCCACCGCTGCAGGTATATCTTAAGTAAAGTGTAAGGTAGAATATGGTCTTGAACAGAAATGATAGAAAAGAACAAACAGCGGTGTGCTAGTCCTTTCTATTTTCTGTTTCCGTATCTATGTTGTAGCTGGCACATATACCTAACGTGTGCCCAAATACCTCAAGTTGACAATGCACAAACAATATTGGTGCAGCTTTCTCGCCTTTTAAACCAACATTTTAAGCCTAAGACACCCGGCATAAAACTTGCAACATGGATATTATGTGAAATCTATGAAAATGATTATGAATCCTGTGCTTTAAAGTTTAACAAAGAAAATGTGTGGCAAATTTCTACGAAATTGTGTATACATATTTCTAGCATCGCAAACGTTTTGCGATAGTCGTTTTTAGACGCCAGGTGTCTATGTTCACGGCTCTTTGTATTAACTGTATTAATGAACTAATTTTCACCAAGAAAGTCAGAAACGTAGGAAAATGTTTGAACAGCAGTAAAGGCTATATTATACGACGTTTCCGGAAGAGACTTCCTCCTACAAATGTGCAGAAAATACAATTGCAAAGAGCTTTTAGAGAGACCAGAGAAGAGAAGGAACATTGGAGGAAGTGAAAGAAAAAAATCATATATATGGTAGTACAAGTAAAAACACTTCAAGCATGAAAAACCACTATCCCAACGAAACGCTACAAAAAAATAGTAGTACTAGGGGCACACGGTCGCGGAACTCGTTAGCGAAACAAAGAAAATATGTCACGACAATGGCCTCCGTGACCTTAGAGTTAGAGCTACAGGTCCGGAAAAATAAAACAAAATATCAACATATTGGGGTCAAGTCGAGCGAGCAGCAAGCCAGTATAACGCCGAAGGAAATGAAGATCATAAATAAGCCCGAAGTGTGTGTAAACGGACACCAGAAATATCACATGTGGGTGGCACTGCCCCAACAGAAATACCTAGAAACACTCCTTAAAACGCCTCCCAACTCAAACTCCCCCTCCCCCCCCCAAACAAAAGAAAGAAAAAAAGAAGAAAGGAGGGAAGCTAGCGGGCGACGTCCCCACATCCCAATCTTTTTGCTCTCCCCTCGAAGAGCTTTCTCTCTCTCCCGCTCTCCTCTGCGACGGGGAAGAGCGGTTTGCCCGTAGTATACAAAAACAAAAAAACTAAAAGCCTACAACAGCTTATATAGGCTTATATTTTAAATGTTTTTACCAAGCGGGGTTATGGTTTAAAATGTGATATATATAAGACTATTTTTGCAGTAACATCATTTTTGAAACTACTTTTCACCATGATAATTTCTAGGTGCTTCTGGATGTAGTGGTCGTCGGAGTTAAAGTGTTTAGCAGACTGGTGGTTGTCGCTTATTAACAATGCCAAACTTATGGCCATAAAATCGGTATTTCATAAGAATGTTTAGTTTCGCCTACGTATTGGTTGCGACACAGCGTGCAGTTAATAATATATATCACGTCAAGTGTTTTGCAGCAGATATGCTGTTTAATATCTACGTAAAACACTGAGGCGGAGCTCGGATTTTTATCAGCGGTCAAAACGAACGGGCAAAGTTGGCAAGGAGTGTTGAGGCAAGGAACAGAACCGCCGCGTAAATTGAGTTTTTTTTTTTATATATATACGAGCGACATAAGTTCTTCTAAGGATTCCGATGCTTACGGAAAGGGACAAATGATGATTCGGGAAATATTTTTTTAATGTTTATCGTCGGCATGTAGGATGTTTAAATGGCGTTTTCAATATGGAATTATGCCTTGATAGGTTCGAATAGTAGTTTATAACAAACGGCACCCTTGTCTCGTTGGAGTGAAGCTGTCATGTGGATTCAAGGAGTGTGCTAGGTTCCAGAGCGGATGCCTTTCTCGTGGCGTCGTCAAGAATAGATGCCGGATATTTTCTTTTGGATAGTGTATTCTTCAAGGATGTCACGTTTTCTGTAAAGATTGATTATTCAGAACAAATTCTACGCAACCGAAGAAATTGGCTGTAGGTATTTTCACATTTTGGGTGGTAGCTATCATAGCGTAGAACCTGACGTTAGTCTGTAGGCTCTCTGTTACAACTCTTTTAGTAGATGGCTTCCCATCTTCTTAACGTTAACGTCGAGAAAGTTCATAGAGTCTGCTGAGTAATTGAAGGTAAATTTAATAGTACGGTGACAGCCGTTAAGTTAATTTAGAAAAGAGAGGAATGCATGTTCAGTGTCATTTTAAATGATAAATATATCGTCGATATAACGAAGATGTATGGCGGGAATTTTGGCCTAAGTCCACACAAAGGTCTCCTCAAAGTTGCCCATAAAAATGTTAGCGTAATTTGGGGACATTCTCAACCCCGTGGCCGCGCCTTGAATTTGCAAATAACGATCATCATCAAACATAAATTTATTGCAGTCTAAAATAATTCCAATAGGCGCAGAATACAGCTACTGTCTGCGAGAGACTAAGGGTAGAGAGAGAAACTCTTCCACGGCTGCCAGTCCCTCATTTTGTGGGATGTTGGTGTACAAAGAGCTCACATCGATAGTAACTAGAATGCTCTCCTGTGAGATTAATCCGGGTTCATTCATATGGTCGATAATATTAAGGAAGTGTGTGGTATGCTTTACGTAAGATTGCAGTGAAAGGGGGGGGGAGGTATATGTTCAAATGCGATACTTACAAATTCGGAAATTCGTTCGGTTGGTGTGCCTATGCCTGATATAATGGGCCTTCAATATTGTAGGGCTTGTGAACCTTGATGAGCATATAGAAGTTCGCCTGGATGAGCGTTTTTGACTCAGAGGTAACTATATTGATCGCCGTTATTTTTTATTAGAATTACGCAGATCTTCGAGTGTTCCGTTAATTGTAATACTAACCGCTGTTTAGGATCGTCAGGTAGACATGGATGAAAATTTGGGTATTCAAGCTAGGTCATTGCCTCCCGCATGTTGTCGGTCCTGTTCATAACCACAACACCACCACCCTTATCCGCAGGTCGAATAATGATGTCCTCCCTAGACCTAAAATATTAAGGACCTGTTGTTCCCGTGTAGACAAGTTGCCTCTCTGCGTGGTTGCGTTAGCAAGCGGATCAAAAATATCATTCCATATAGCTTCCACATAATTATCTATGTACACGCTTGTCTTGCTTGAGTCTGGGGTCCAGTGTGACTTTAACTTGAAATATGGTGTTGTGCTATCAAAACCCCTAGTTTAATTGCTTGCATCCTTCTTTTTCACTAGAATACGATTGAAGGTGTAACCGCCGTGAAAACTGATGTAGATCATCCAAAGATAGTTAAAGGTTCCGATATGTTCACTTAATAGGTATTCCTAAAGCAAAACAGTACTACCGATATTCGAGCTGATAAACACGGAGATCTTTAATACCTATTCCATACTCTCTATCTCCTCGCCCTCAGTGCACAGAGCCGTTCGAGCACCTGTTCGCTTACCCCACTCCACCTCGCCTACGCTTGCCCTCACATGACCTTGCCAGATAAGCAATCAACGTCGAGCACCTTACTCTGTATCCTCCCAAAGAAAACGATGATAATCAGTGCTAAGCCTCGTTGCCACGTTTTTATCCAAGCTTCAATTTTATTCTGCCCTTCATCAGATGCCAAACACGTAGCCATAAAATGTTGAATGTTAAAACTTGCAGAATGTTCTTTCCACGTTTGATAGTGTGTGGCTATGACGAAGTATTCAAAATGAAAGCCACGGAATACTTCTGAAGCTCTCAGAATGAAGTAAAGCGTTGTAGGTTTGGGAAGTGAAACGCAAGAAGGGTTGATTCACAGGATATGTACAGAGTGCAGATAAGACGGCACAAATCTTAGCAATACTAGTGTGTCTTGAATTGGGCTAGTTTCTAAACACTCGATAGGGGTCATGTGGTATATAAGCTGCCTACGTACAACAAGTACGTGGAGGAGACGAAAGTGTTCATCGATGGACAGGAGAATAGACGTCTTCGAGAGGCCCTTGGGTAAGCTATATAGCTCCCGCTAAGCCATACCACCTTTACCCTCACCCTTTTAGATGCGGAGCATCTCTTGCTCGGGTCTATGTCCCGCGGCGTCGGCGTCGGCGTCGTAGTCCGCACTCACACTACGCATGCGCAACTCTCCTCCTTCCCTCTCTCCAACAGCTGCGCGTTGCTCTCTCCGCTCTCTCTCTACCAGCTGCGTGCACTTCGCGTGCGTTCGCTTCTACTCACACCGCGCGCGCATGCGCAACTCTCCTCCTCTAGTCTCCTCTCCTTCAAGTGTGAATATAAGCAGCGGTAGCGCGCTGCGCGCGTTCAGTTCAGCGCTGTTGACTCCACTTCACTCCCGTTCTTCCGATGAAGTGTGATAGAAGCAACAGTCCCGTCAGTGTGTGGGTTGGCGCAAGCAAGCGTCAGCACCACCGCACAAACTAACAGCAACGCTACGTCCACTGAAGACAAAGCTGCGCAGCGAAAGGGCACGCGACGCTGAGCGCAAACGCTTGAAGCGAGCGGCAGACCCTGAACTACGGCAACGAGAAGCGGCGTCCATTCGTCAACGTCGAGCGGCGGATGCTGAACTACGACAACGTGAAGCAGCGGCGGTTCGAGAACGTCGAGCAGCAGAACCTGAGGTTCGGGACCGTGAAGTTCAACGTAAACGTACGAAGCGAGCGGCGGAACCCAAGTTAACAACGCTACTAACAACGTTACTAACACCGTTAATAACACCGTTAATAACGATCCGCGATGCTCCGCATCACCCCATGGTTCCCTCGGGAAGATGGTGTAATTTTTTTCACACCTTCTCGATCCCCACGCCAAAACAAAACAAACTTCCTCACAGATCAGACCCCTACAATGATGCTCGCGGTTGTTGACGGTTGTAAGAGTTATTCATCCTAGCAGCGGTGCCCGACGGTAAAAGCAAACGTTGCACTTTTTTCTGATCGTAATTTCTGGTGATACGCTCAATACCAATGATCACCGTTTTGTTCATGGTGAGCGGAGAAAAGTAGGAAGTGGCTACGTGCGCTGTTGGACACTCACGCAAAGCATGATTGTGATTAATTTTCTCAGGAACGTTGGCTGGTGCTCGAGGTTCGGCAAATCCCAACTGAAGAAAAACATCCAGCTTGATTGCGTGTGACCTCACATCTGTACGCGTGAACTTCAGAGATGTTCCCATATCAGAGCGGAACCAGCCTGTGGCTGTATAAAGATATCGTGACTAGCGAAAATTCTTAGCAAGGTTTTTCAACATGCGAATGTTGATGACTTCGCTCAGTTTGAGAGGTTTAGCTGGCCGACGACTGTGGGTAAATATTCTTTCTGTGGTAATTTAGTTCTCCCGTCCTTGTTCATGACTATTTTAGCTCTGTACAGAGCGCAACACTGTTAGCGCGAACAAGCGATCGCCGGTTTTTCAGTTTTTCTTTTGAAACCAAGGATGCCATCCAAGATATTTATTGCTACGAAAAGTGCTCATTTAGTTTTATAATGTAAGCGATAAAATTCCGTGCTCGCAAATACTATTTAGAAGTAAAATGCGAAAATGCGCAGATGTCGTGTTCGCGCTAACAGTGTCGCGATGCGTACATGTGTCATGCTGACTGCGCAGAGCAAGACACTCGTGGTGGGCCGACGACGTACTTTTGTAACAATTAAATGAATTTTTATCTGTCAAGTGTATTTCTCGTTCAAGTAGGGTACAACTTTGGCCAATTAATATTTATCATACCATTTAATTACTCAGTTACCAAACTCCCCTAACATTACTATTTCGTCTATCACACGCTTCCTCTTTCTCCTCAATTTTCCAGATCCTCCCGGGACGGAGCCTTAGAGGACCAAGGATCGCAGGAAGTTATATATTTTCGATATGTCTCATATTGATGCTTCAGTAGTTTCAGGTTGTACTGCTCTCCAGAGAAGCGAGTGAAGAGGGCGACATCCGAGACGATGACGCCGCCTTCGTCACTGTTGTCAGAGCTCAGTCGCTTCATGACCTGGAAGTCTTTGCTCAAATTGAATACCATGTTGTTTACAATGCGTTTGCGCGTTTGACGCATTATACCCATGATTTGTCCGGGTTTAGGTAGGGATCATTTTGTCGCGGGCCATTTTGACCGGGCCTTTTTTTCTGGGCAATTTTTGGGAATAACGTTTTGTCCATGATCATTTTGTCCTACACCCGGCATAGGCATATTAAAAGTGTCAGCTGCGTCTCGCAAGATCATGTTAGTGGTAAAATATTCCGTATTTATCGGTTTTTCAATGAGGATCATTATGTATTTCTAAAAGCAGCTACGACATCCCAGTGTTTAAACATTAATTAAATTTAGCATGCGAGATTCCTGCTTAGCATATTGTAAACCGCGTTCACCTTGTTTAATAAGTAATATTAAAAGAAATATGTTCGGGCTGCCAGTCTTACTATTTATTCCCTGTCCTTGGTGTATATTAGAAGCAACGAAACACGGAAACCAGTAAGCTGGTTACCAGCTCTGCTGAATGGTCAACTTCCTTTTTATACTTTGATTAGAGTAGCTAGTCTGGAACGCTTGTTCGACTTGCGTTTTAACGGCGTATCCCGCCCATTTAAAATGGTCAGGAAGTGGCCACATATTGGCATGCGGGTCGCCCAGCGAGCGCGTGCGCGGCCGAATGGTTAGCGCTCGTGACTGTCACGCGGAAGGTGTGGGTTCGATTGCAGCCACTGAAATGTCCTTTTATTTACTTTTTCAAATTGTCGCTTTCATACGTTCGAGAACATTGTCGTCTGATCGAGTTCCGAATGTTCTACATGCCAAAAGTTCTACAATGAATGTTCCAGAGGCCCACTAGGGTACATAAAGGACTCCGCATGGCGAGCGGAGTCAGTTTCAACCCCGTGTTCAATGCTGCTGTTACGCCGACTTCGACGCCGGCGACGCTTGTTATCTTCTGTCTCCTTTTTTTTGTGTGCACAAGTTCGCATTATTAAACGTGCAGTTTATTCAGTTATTCGCCGCCTTATCTCTTGTCATTCATGGCAGTTTGGTAGAGGCGCGGGGTATTGCATCCTGTGCCCGTAAAGCGTACCCCTCCGAGGACATCCGGCAAAGTGAGGTGCTCAGCCCCGGAAGGCTACCCTTCGTCCAAGACGCCAAAACCCGAGCAAGCCGTCGACTCCACGGACTTCCCCTTGAGTCTGGTCAACTGCCAGAATCATCGAGGAAATCCCAGTTGACCATGAACAGCCAGTTCTCTCAAATTTCGATGACGCCTTCCGTCGTTTACCTGCCCGTCGCTCCTCGGACACCGGCTCCCTCCCACGCGAAAGCCAAGAAAACATTGACCACTGGGTCGGACAGTACGAACGAATAGCCCGTCATAACGGGTGGACACCGGAACAGTGTCTTAAAGTTGCTTACTTTGCCTTGGAAGGAAACGCCCGGAACTGGTTCGATAACCACGTAGCATCGATAACCTCCTGGGAGGAACTCAAGGCAGTGTTGCGAAGAATATTCAAGAACCAACAGCGAAGAGAACGCGCGAAACAGCTTCTTAGGCGAGGATCCAAGACCTTAACTAGAGCGCCGTTAGCTTTGTGGAAGAGGCCCTGCAAGTCAGCAACCGCGCCGATTCTCAAGCCTCCGAAGCAAAGAAGCTGAGAATCCTGATGCGAAGTGTCAACAAAAACATTTTCCGATGCCTTGTGCGAGCCCCGCCTATCACAGTAGAAGGATTTGTCCCGGAAGCCACAAGCATCGAACGTCCCCTGCAAGCACGGGCTTCCCACTTACAGCGACTTCCCTGGGTCGCTGCCTTCTCTACCTCTCTGCCGCAACAGCCGGGGTCTCCGGGAGAACTTTTGCGACATCGTGCGGGAAGAACTCAGGGAGCTCCTGACTTTTGACAACAAGCCGGCTGCGCTGTTTATTGCTGAAGTTGTCCGCAAAGAGGTCAAGCAGAAATTCTAACTGGAGGCTCTTGTCAGCGTAGCAGCGCCCGAGGAGCCCACTTTGACCTACGCCGAAGTAGCTCGGAGACCATCGCCAGCGTCCCGGCAGTATTCGACGCCGCCTCGACGTGACCCACCAGCGCCGCAGACTTTCCGACGTCGGGAAGGGCAGCCCCATTTCGTCCGTACCGAACAACCAGCGCCGAGAAAGACGGATGTGTGGCGCACGACCGATCGACGATCGCTGTGTTATCACTGCAACGAGGCTGATCACGTCTACCGGAGGTGCCTGTACCGACAAATGGGTCTTTAAGGTTTCGCGCCGAACGACCCTCGCCCGAGACACGGCGAACGCCCTCGTGACATCGAGGAATACCTCCGTCGCCCTCTGTCACCAGCGCCGACAGCAGGACGACGTTCACGTTCTCCATCCCCCCGACGTTCCGCATTGCATTTCCATCGGTCGCGCCCGTGACAGCCTGTCTCCCATTTCCCGCCGCGGAAACTAAGTGGAGGGGCGACGTAAAGAGCCTCCAAGAACGACGGAGCACTCCCACTCTCCCGCCGCTACGCATCACAGCGACGCCCCTGCATCGGTGTCCAAGAACCTAAACGTTATTATCGACGTTTACGACGCATCGGCATTCGTGGACACCGGAGCCGACTACTCAGTCTTGAGTGGAAGGCCCTCTCGCCGCCTTCGAAAAGTCATGACGCCGTGGGATGGACCTCAAATACGAACCGCCGGAGGACACCTCATTACACCAGTCGGGAGATGCACTCCCCGCGTCGAGATCCACGGTGAGACGTGCCCTGTGAAGTTCGTTTTTCTGCAAGACTGTGCGAGGGACGTTATTATCGGAATAGACTTTCTTTGTGAGTATGGCGCCGTAATCAACCTTGAGGCAAACGAGTTGACGATTCGAAAGCCTGTTCTGCCACCTGTGGAGACCAACTCGATGTCAACCGTGATCGATTATGTTGCCTACCATGTGAGCCTGCCGCCACGGTCGAGTGTTTTCTTCACCGTCATAACCGATGTAGCCATGCACTGTGAACTTCTTCTGGAAGGCAACGTCTAACTTCTCCTTGAAAAAGAAGTTGGCGTCGCACGAGGCGTAACGATTCTCCGAGAAGGGCGTACAACTGTTCTCGTGACAAACTTTCCAGAGGTGCCGCAGCACCCAACTAAGTTTACCACCGTGGGCCACGTCGAAGAAATTCAGGCGCCAGCCGTGGATACCGCAATCTCTGTAGAAACCTCGTCGTCACAGCAGAAGTGCACGTCGCCGCCGCAGCTCGACATCGACCCTGAGCACCAGCTCCTAAGCGCCGGCAACTGGGTGATCTCCTCGCCGAATACAGTGACTGTTTTGCCACATCCTCGAAAGTTCGCCAAACACCAACAGCTAACGTCGCATTATTAGAGACGACTGCGCGCTTCCTGTCCACCAGTTGCCGTATCGAGTCTTTGTAAAAGAAAGGAAGCTGATTCATTGTCAAGTTCAGCAAATGCTCGACGACAACATCATTCAACCCTCAAGAAGTCTGTTTGCGTCCCCAGCCGTCCTTGTAAAGAAAAAGGACGGAACCCTGAGGTTCTGCGTGGACTCTCGTCTACTGAACGCTGTGACTAAAAAGGACGTCTGTCCGCTCCCCGCATTGACGATATGTTAGACCGACTGCGCCACTCCCGATATTTTTCGTCGATGGACCTGAAAAGTGGTTACTGGCAGATTGAAGTCGATGAACTTGCCCAGAATAAAACTGCCTTCGTCACCCCCGATGGACTGTACGAATACAAAGTGATGCCGTTCGGACTTTGTACAGCACTAGCCACATTCCAGTGTGTCATGGATACCGTTCTGCCAGGTCTGAAATGGCAGAGCTGCCACATCTACCTGGACGACGTCGTGGTATTTTCACGGGATTTCGACGAACACCTGAAACAACTCCGAGCCGTGCTTGAAGCCATCAAGAACGCCGGCCTTTCACTCAAGCCAACGAAGTGTCGGTTCCCCTATGCTGAACTAAAGTTCCTTGGCCACGTCGTGAACAACAAAGGCGTTGCCCCTGACCCCGAGACGACCCGCGTCGTAGATGAATTTACGCCGCCGTCTGACAAAAAGACCGTGAGAAGATTCCTCGGACTCCGTGCCAACTACATACGGTTTGTTCGGCACTTGGCCAAGCTGTCCGCACCACTGACACACCTCACGAAGGACGCCGTGAAGTTTGAATGAGAGAGAAAAACCAGCGGTCATTCGACGAGCTCAAACGAAGTCTCCGGACGCCCCCGATGCTTGGCCATTTCGACCAGTTTGTTGGAATTGATATCTACACGGACGCCAGTAACACCGGACTTGGCGCGGTACTAGTCCAAATACAAGACGGGGCAGAGCGAGTTATCGCATACGCGAGTCGGACGGTGTCTAAGCCGGAGAAGAACTACTCAACGACTAAAACGGAGTGCCTTGCTGTCGTCTGGACAATAACAAATTTCCGCTCATATTTGTATGGAAGTCCTTTTCGCGTGGTCACGGACCACCACTCGCTCTGCTGGCTCGCGAATCTAAAGGACCCCCACGGACGCCTCGCCCGGTGGAGCCTACGACTGCAGGGCCCGTTTGCTCGAAGCGCTAACCGCGGCTAAAGTTAAGCCGCAGTACCTAGAAGAGGGATTTGGAAATCACGTGATTGGCTCGGTAGGAAGCGGGAAGAACATGGCGGTGCCCCGGTGAGTGAGCGCCGCTCGCTTTGGGAACTAATATGTCTTTGTAGCTGCAATATCGGGCGCGTTAGTCAGCAACGAATGGTGCAGGAGGCTTCCGCTTTGCCTCTACCTCACTTAAATCGCAAAGCATGAGCAATGACCACGTCGCATTTTTTAGGTAGTATATCGATTCTGGCCATTACTAAGGCCTAAATGAACGCGATAATTGTCGGCATGGCAACGTCTTTGGAAAGCGGATTGCCTTGACTCAATCGTCAAGGTGAGGCAAAGCGGATAGCCCACAAAAGCAGACAGCGTTCTAAATTACCCAAGCATCGAGGAGGACGCTGGAAGTATAATTCTACGGCCCGCGCGCGCTCGCCTTCCTTTTATAAAAGATTTGAAGTAAATAATCATAATAAGGCTTTGACGAACGCGCGTGCAAGACAAAATTTGTTTTGGACTTTTTGCTCGAACAATTACTACTGCAAACGCCAGCACGTGCAACGCGTGTCACTACACTCGTAGCATACACCTCGGTGCTTGGGAATTTTAGAAATAGGCCTATTAGGGACGCTGTCTGCTTTTGTGTGCTGGCCACGACCGGCTTTGTTAGTGCCACGGCCGCTTGATTAGGACTCCCTTGGGAGCGGCCTGCCGTATGCCTCACTCCGCCGGTGAAAGCGATAGTTCTACTTTACCCCGCAGCGCCAGCCGTGGCGCTCGTTATCGGCGAGAGAGGAGCCGTCCGCCCGGCGCGGCCCGGTGTGGCTATTTAGATTGTTTTTCGTGAAGCGGCAAGTTTCATTTGAAACGGGTGCCAGATTGAATGAATGATGTGACAAATCTGTGTCGAATAAAAGCACATGATTCTTTCTGCGAGGAGCTCACTCAGCTGCAGGCTGCGCGTTAGAGCCGCATTCAGCTGGCAGTATGAGCGAATTGTCGTTTTCTTGTTCCCGTAAGTGTTGCCCCGTTTCTATTACCACTGTAATATAGGAGTTATAGTTGGATATAGCTAGGCCGTATAATTTCCGGTTTTAACCGATGCTCGAGACACGCTCGAGCTGTGCCTTTTATTTATCTGTGAGGGACAATAAGAAACGGATTCCTCGTGCATAACTTCAGCAATATAAACTTCATTGTTCACGAACAGATCAAGGGAGTCATATAGTTCGCAAGCGGAATACCTTTCGGGAAAGAGGCTTCCGCGAAAGTCTCAATATATTCTCTAGAGAGCTGTTTAGGTCACCAGCCGAGTTAGCCAGAAGAGGTCTGAGGAGCTACCCGAGAAAGAGCTCGCAGAGCTCTTAGCTGTGGTACGGGTCTCTGCAGTTAGTACACCACATCAGCGGGCAGTCCATAAGGTGTGGAAGCACAGCGCTCGAGAGGACCTTGCCAATCCGTCCAGAACGACGAATCTCTGCCGACTGAAGAGCCCTCTCGACAAAGGTGCAGACGAGCTTGCACGGCCAGACAGCTTCAGGTCGTGGATAGCTGAGTCCTCCTTGGTCGAGGCTAAACACGAACTGATTTGCTCCGTCACGTGATTCATTTCCCATAAGTTACAGCTTGCATTCAGGACACGTCACCTGCAAAGTTGAGCAGGTTCTACACATTAGCCTTCCTTGCTTCAATCTGTCTGTCGCAGTTTTTTCATTCGCTCGTTCAGTCGTTTGGCTGGCATTTGAAGGCGGTGCGCGTTTTTCTTGGCATCTTCCATGAGGCCTAGCTGTCAAGTTGAATGACGTCTGACATTCTTCAACTTTAAACTCTTTTTGCAGGCAAGGTTCAATAGCCACGCACTCATCAACAGCTGGTCTTCTTTCTGCAGGGGACTGCATTTTGCGTTGTTGGCTTCTACCGCTCGCATTCGACGTGGACGCGTTAGGTGACACACGAACAAGCGTTCTGCGCTTCTTTGAACCTGCTGGTTGCATGTACAACAAATACAATGGGCATTGAGTCGGCACCGCTGTCGGTCGCAGCAACTTCCGCTTCATCCCTACCTTGTAGTCCTCCTCCTTAAAGGCCTATACGTACAACCTCGGCTTTCTGCAGGGAAGATGATCCACTTAGCGCTCCCCTCTCCTAAGCTGCGAGGGGGAGCCAGGTTGGGGCAAGGTAAAACGTGAAGAGGATATAGGAAAGGAGGTGACGGGCAAAAGTGGAAAGCGCGAAGTGTACGTCGGTCTTTAAAATGAAGGGAGCACACGACGCTCCTGGAGCTTGGTTGCCACTGGCTGCCCTTCTCGCTACCTTGTCGCGAAATGTTCTTCAACCAGGCATTCCGAAATTTCTCTCTAGACGGAAGCTCGTGATAGCAGAGTTCCGGATTTCTCGCAGCATTTGACTTACAACGCGGCACGCAACAGTTTTTAGGCATCGCGTGCTCCGTAACCCATCTGCACACTTTAAAACTGTGCAGAGACAGACAAAAGGCGGCTGTCTACGTCTCTTCTTTCTCATCCATCAGTGGTTATCGCCACAAAACTATAGAAACGAGCAAAAAAACGATCGAAAACACAAACCACACATGCGAGCACAGGATAAAACTGCGATATTTTCTCCGCGCAAAGCGGTGCAAAGGTGGGGGACAAGCGATTTTTTCGGCCCTTTGCAACCGCGGCAGCGCCTCGGTATCGGCGAAGCCAATGACGGGCAGATATTTTCTCTGGGTCGCGGAGCAAGAGCGCGTTGGGCGCCTTCTCTATACTCTGTTTCACCTTATGATGTACCGCAGGAAAGGCTACAAGCACGAGCTCCTTGCTCTAGGGCACATCTCGGCGGCACAAGCTCTCGTGCGTTAAGAGTAGCTCCCAACGCTATGAGCTCGCGCTTCTAGCCTTGCCTGCGGTACAACATAAGGTGAAACGGAGTATAGCTTTCAGCTCACGAGACCACTCGCCGATGTGCAGCGCCTCCACGGCAGATGGGAGAAGTTCTCCTCTCACACGCGCTCTTTTGTTTTCGGAAAAAATCTGCAGGCGGCACCAACTGTAGAATCGAGAGGCCGTGTTAGTGCTATCAATACCCGGCCGAATTGAGTCAATGCAATCCGCATTCCAAAGACGTTGCCATGCCGACAATTATCGCGTTCATTTAGGCTTGGGAATGGCCAGAATCAAAAGACTATCTAAAAAATGCGGCGAGATCATTGCTCATGCTTTTGCGATTTAAGTGAGGTAGGGCAAAGCGAAAGCCTCCTGCACCATTCGTTGCTGACTGACGCGCCCGATATTGCAGCTACAACGACATATTAGTTCCAAGGCGAGCGGCGCTCACTCGCCGGGGCACCGCCATGTTTCCCCGCATCCCTACCGAGCCAGTCACGTGATTTCAAAATCCCTCTCCTAGGTACTGTGGCTAACTTTAGCCGCGGTTAGCGCTTCGAGCAAACGGGCCCAGGAGTTCGACATGACAGTGCCGTACAAGTCCGGCCGGAAGCACAATGACGCCGACTGCCTGTCAAGGGCACCAGCCGAGGCCGGTTCTGTCTGCGTCGAAGACGACGACGATGAGCGTTTCCTCGGCGCTCTGGGTGTCAGCGACATTGTAGCACTCCAACGAAATGACCGTGAACTGCGAGCACTCATCGAGCACCTAGAGGGACAAGCAAGTACGGATCCCCGTTCTTTCTTACGAATCCTGCCTACCTTCTTCATACGGGAAGGGGTGCTCTACAAAGAGAAATTCGTCAACAACAGTACAGCATGGCTGTTGCTTATTGGTTGGCATTGAGAAAAAATCTTCCAAGGATGCCATGACGGCCCAACGGCTGGACACCTTGGCTACAGCTGGACGCTCGCAGGATTTTAGAAAAGTACTGCTGGTGGAGGCTACGGAAAAGCGTTCCCCTCTACACTCGATTATGCCACGAGTGTCAGCGACGCAAGAAACCGCCGACGGAGCCGTCACGAGTTCTGTATCCGATTTGTGCCCCGTCCATGCCGTTTCAGCAGATCGGAATGGGTTTACTTGGGCCTTTATCGCAGTCAGCGTCGGTAAACAGCTGGAGGGGGCATGACACGCGCAAGATGGAGCGCTCACCGTTTCTGCTGTTGCAGTTTCTCGTCTTTCTGAATTCACTGTGCGACGGCGCCAAGCCTGGACTACGCGACACAGCCAGATCCCCTACCGACTTCTTCAACACAACGGCGACACCAAACCCGGTTCTGGATGCTTGGGCGACACTGTGCAGGCAACCTGGATCGTCTGCCACCGGCGGGACCGTATATAAGGACGCCCCGAACGCATTCTTCTTGGGGCATGACACGCGCAAGATGGAGCGCTCACCGTTTCTGCTGTTGCAGGTTCTCGTCTTTCTGAATTCACTGTGCGGCGGCGCCGAAGCCTGGACTACGCGACATAGCCAGATCCCCTACCGACTTCTTCAACACAACGGCGACACCAAACCCAGTTCTGGATGCTTGGGCGACACTGTGCAGGCAACCTGGATCGTCTGCCACCGGCGGGACCGTATATAAGGACGCCCCAAACGCATTCTTCTTGGGGCATGACACGCGCAAGATGGAGCGCTCACCGTTTCTGCTGTTGCAGGTTCTCGTCTTTCTGAATTCACTGTGCGGCGGCGCCAAGCCTGGACTACGCGACACAGCCAGATCCCCTACCGACTTCTTCAACACAACGGCGACACCAAACCCAGTTCTGGATGCTTGGGCGACACTGTGCAGGCAACCTGGATCGTCTGCCACCGGCGGGACCGTATATAAGGACGCCCCGAACGCATTCTTCTTGGGGCATGACACGCGCAAGATGGAGCGCTCACCGTTTCTGCTGTTGCAGGTTCTCGTCTTTCTGAATTCACTGTGCGGCGGCGCCGAAGCCTGGACTACGCGACAGCAGCCAGATCCCCTACCGACTTCTTCAACACAACGGCGACACCAAACCCAGTTCTGGATGCTTGGGCGACACTGTGCAGGCAACCTGGATCGTCTGCCACCGGCGGGACCGTATATAAGGACGCCCCAAACGCATTCTTCTTGGGGCATGACACGCGCAAGATGGAGCGCTCACCGTTTCTGCTGTTGCAGGTTCTCGTCTTTCTGAATTCACTGTGCGGCGGCGCCAAGCCTGGACTACGCGACACAGCCAGATCCCCTACCGACTTCTTCAACACAACGGCGACACCAAACCCAGTTCTGGATGCTTGGGCGACACTGTGCAGGCAACCTGGATCGTCTGCCACCGGCGGGACCGTATATAAGGACGCCCCGAACGCATTCTTCTTGGGGCATGACACGCGCAAGATGGAGCGCTCACCGTTTCTGCTGTTGCAGGTTCTCGTCTTTCTGAATTCACTGTGCGGCGGCGCCAAGCCTGGACTACGCGACACAGCCAGATCCCCTACCGACTTCTTCAACACAACGGCGACACCAAACCCAGTTCTGGATGCTTGGGCGACACTGTGCAGGCAACCTGGATCGTCTGCCACCGGCGGGACCGTATATAAGGACGCCCCGAACGCATTCTTCTTGGGGCATGACACGCGCAAGATGGAGCGCTCACCGTTTCTGCTGTTGCAGGTTCTCGTCTTTCTGAATTCACTGTGCGGCGGCGCCAAGCCTGGACTACGCGACACAGCCAGATCCCCTACCGACTTCTTCAACACAACGGCGACACCAAACCCAGTTCTGGATGCTTGGGCGACACTGTGCAGGCAACCTGGATCGTCTGCCACCGGCGGGACCGTATATAAGGACGCCCCGAACGCATTCTTCTTGGGGCATGACACGCGCAAGATGGAGCGCTCACCGTTTCTGCTGTTGCAGGTTCTCGTCTTTCTGAATTCACTGTGCGGCGGCGCCAAGCCTGGACTACGCGACACAGCCAGATCCCCTACCGACTTCTTCAACACAACGGCGACACCAAACCCAGTTCTGGATGCTTGGGCGACACTGTGCAGGCAACCTGGATCGTCTGCCACCGGCGGGACCGTATATAAGGACGCCCCGAACGCATTCTTCTTGGGGCATGACACGCGCAAGATGGAGCGCTCACCGTTTCTGCTGTTGCAGGTTAGTTATCGGACCACCAGTCTTAGTTGCCGATCTAGTAATTACTGTCTGGTTGCTGTGTCATGCCCCACCGACACCCTAGCCTTTCTTCAATGTGTTTATGCATTATTTGAATCTTTCTTTGCTTCCTTGTTGTCTCACTCCCAGCTGCTAGTGGCGGGCGATGTAGAATCTAACCCCGGACCTGTCACTGACAGCCCGGGCATACAGGAAGAAATATTGGCTACCGTTCAGAGAATAGAAGATGGTCAGGCAGGAATTATCTCGGAAATAAAAACCCTAAAGGAACAACAAAAAGTCTCGGACGAGCAGATACAAAGACTAACTACGAAAGTTGCTGAATTGGAGGCCGAACTGACGAGATGTAAAGCCACGCAGAATACCCCTGCCTCCGAAGGTGAACTCACTGTCATTTCTTCAAAGTTGCATGATGTGGCATATAGATGCGATGACGCTGAAAATCGGCTTCGTCGGTCTAACCTGCTATTTTATGGTATCATCGATGACGCAAATGAATCATGGGCCTCGTCCGAAGGGAAGGTGATAGATTTTTGTTCCCATCATTTCGAAATCAGTATCCACCCAGATAGTATCGAAAGAGCCCACCGAATTGGAAAGTTTAACACTGAGAAAAAACGCCCTATCATTGTAAAGTTTTCCAGATTCAAAGAAAAAGACCGCATCCTGTCTTCAGGTTTTAAGTTGAAAGGAACACCCTTTTCTGTTGGAGAAGACTTTTCTATCTCAGTCCGCCACGCAAGGAGGAAACTAATCGAATTCGCTAAGAATAAAAACGTTTCTTTTAGACTATCATTTGACAAACTAAAGATTGATAACACTATCTATATGTACAACCCTGACTCAGACTGCGTTGAACTCATGCCAAGATAGCTTAGGAAAAATAGGCCACCGATCCCACGACGTGCTGTTTCGACGAATTCTCTCCCTGTCATAAGCCCCCTGCACTTACTGTATCATTCACAAATATACGAAGTGTGATACCGAAACGCGATGCATTCTCTTCCTATCTTTACGACACTGATACTGACATCGCGATTCTTACTGAGACATGGCTAAAACCTGATATTAAAAATAAAGAAATCCTTAATAATGGTTCTGAGTTTAACTTCTATCGTCGAGACAGACCGGACAGGCGAGGTGGTGGCGTGCTGATTGCCGTTAAAAAACAGATTCCTTCATACGAGATTCCAAATGATTGTAGTTTAGAGATAATCTGGGTTAGCTTTTATTCCTCATTCCAAAAGAACATCCTGGGTGTGTGTTATCGTCCCCCTGACAGTGGCCCCGAATTTACCAACATAATTCATGATCAACTTTATGCCCTACACCAGGCCTTTCCAAACGCGAACCTGTTTTTATTTGGTGACTTCAACTTTCCACTTATTGATTGGTCCACTCAAACTTCACATGCTCAGCAGGAAATAAACTTCCTGGATGTATGTCAAAACTTTAACCTGGTACAAATTGTGAATGAACCGACACGTGGCGACAATATTTTGGACTTAGTTCTTACATCAAATCCCGAGTCTGTTTCTTCATTGTCACTTTTTACCGGTTTCAGTGATCATAAGTTGATCAATGTTAGCATTAATCTTCATACCGATATGCAGCGAGCAATGACTAAGCAAATTCGTGATTATAACAAAGCCGACTTTCCCTCAATTAACGAAGCACTTTCTCTCTTTTTTCCATTTTATGCTGATGGATTTCAAAATAGAACTGTTGAAGAAAACTGGCACCTGTTTAAGACCAAAATATCTAAACTAATCGATGCATTTGTCCCATTAGTCCACATTCACTCCAATAGCAACCAACCATGGTTCAATAAATCCCTTAAAATCCTAAGCCGAAAAAAGAAAAGACTATTTCGCCTTGCTAAACGGTCAAATGTTCCTGAGGCGTGGGCTAACTATAAAAATTGCGAGATAGAATACGACTCCACTATTATCCTGGCCAAAGAAAAATATTACGGCTCCGACTTACCCTCCCTTCTAACTAACAACCCCAAAAAATTCTGGAAAATAATATCACCGCAGGAATCTCACCAGGTTATTTCCTTATCCGATAATACCGGGAACCCTGTAGCTGATGCTCTCTGTCCCTCCGTTTTTAACGAATTCTTCGCATCAATATTCACTAGAGAGGACCAATCGAACGTTCCACCTGTGGCAGATTTTGATTACCCATTCATGAATCCCATTTCTATCACAAGTTCCGGTATTAGTCAACTTATAAGTAACCTTGATATATCCACGTCGTCTGGTGCTGATAACATCTGTTCTAAAATCCTGAAAAATACCAGTGAAATTTCTTCGCAGCTACTATGCCTGTTATTTCAACAATCTTTGTCTTCTTGTTCCATTCCTGAGGACTGGAAAATTGGGAAGATCGTTCCAGTCTTTAAATCTGGCAATAAATCATCTGTAGCTAACTATCGCCCCATATCCTTAACCAGTGTCGTGTCAAAATTGTTAGAACATATAGTATTTTCCCATTCCATACGACATCTTGAAAGCAACAACTTCTTTTACAAGTACCAATATGGATTTCGGAAGGGCTACTCATGCGAAGCACAACTGCTCGAGTTCACCCACGATATTCATACTAACATGGACTCCGGCTCTCAAACCGATGCTATTTTCCTAGACTTCTCTAAAGCATTTGACCGGGTACCCCACTGTCGCCTAATATCCAAACTTTCTGCTCTAAACCTGGATTCCCTCACGCTCTCTTGGTTACGTAACTTTTTAACCCTTAGACAGCAATTTACTGTGGTTGGCAACTTTCACTCTACGACTACCGATGTAACCTCTGGTGTCCCACAGGGCACAGTCCTTGGGCCCCTTCTTTTTCTGATTTACATTAACGATCTTCCAAACACCGTGTCATCTACAATCCGGCTTTTCGCTGACGATTGTGTGTTGTATAGAAAAATTAACAACCAAACTGATCATGACATCCTACAAAGTGATATTAACAAGGTCCTCGACTGGTGTGTAAAATGGGAAATGCAACTAAACGTAAATAAATGTAATCTGGTTTCATTCACTAGGAAACGCTCAGTCTCATCTTTCTGTTATGCCCTAAATAACGCTTCTCTACCTGCTGTCTCATCTTACAAGTACCTCGGCGTGCATCTGACCTCGAATCTGTCTTGGGTCACCCACATTAACATTACAACTGCTGAATCGTCACGTACTCTCGGGTACCTAAAGCGAAACCTGAAAGCCGCACCCGCGCATCTACGCCATCTAGCCTATAATACCTACGTACGCCCAAAACTAGAATACGCTTCACCTATCTGGAATCCTCATCAGAAGTACTTAATTAACCAGTTAGAATCTGTCCAAAACCGTGCCGCCCGATTCATATCATCATCTTATTCCCGATTTGCCAGCGTCTCCCTTCTTAAGCAAAATAACTCTATTCATCCCCTCGAGACTCGTCGACTAATCGCACTTCTTTGCTTACTTCATCGGTTGCATTATAACCCCGGTCTTTCCAGCTCATCACTTTTAGAACCACCGAATAGAGTGTCACATCGTCAAAATAACAGCAAAAGCTTTAAACGCCTTTTTGGTTCAACGTTAGCATTTAATAACTCAGCACTTCCTCAAGCCATCAAACACTGGAACGGTCTTCCCGACGACATTGTCACCATATCTGATGCAAAAATGTTTCGCAGCGCACTTACTAACTTCTTTCTCATCCCAGGCTAGTATGCAAGCTGACATTCTTCGGTGCTCCGTTATTATTAGCATTGTATTATGTTATTTTGTCCCAAAGTGTTTCCCATGACTGATTTAACTACTCTTAGTTATTGTCCTGTGCTTATTGTCGTCATTTGTCGCACACCAATATGTTCTAATTTCAGTTATTCTTTTGTTTCAATGTTTTTGCGTTGTACTATATGCCTTTGTTGGAAAATAACCCCCCTCATGTAATGCCCACCGGGCCTTTGAGGTATTTTGAATAAATAAATAAATAAAAAATCATCGCGCCAGATTTTCCCACACCGTACGCCGAGACGAAGATCCTTCCATCAAGTACGGCTGTTGAAATAAGCAAAGTTTTTATCGAATTCTCCTCCGGCGTGGCGCAGTGGCACCGCCCTTACCGAAAAACAGCATATTAAAAATGTACTTCGTATATTTTTAGTGCACTATAAGCAAGTGAGAGTAATCGAAATTCCACAAAAGTTCAATAATAATATCAGCCCCTTCTTAATCGGAATATATTTTGGGAATATGCTTGAAGTATGTTCGCTATTAGTGTATATTAATTGCACTCAAAATATGTGTACAGAGTTTTAGTGTAATTAAAGTACGTTGTTAGCAGTAATCAGGAATGCATATATTGGGCACTTTAAATATACGGCGGAAGTGCCTCAAGAATATATTTGAAGAGTGCGGAGCCTCTACTCAGAGTGCACTCGATGCTTCTACGGATACACAAAGGTTAACCTTGGGCGGACAAGAAATTGGCTTAGACGGGCGAAGAAATAAATCATAATTGTGGTTTTTAGTTTCTCGGATAGATTGCGGAAGCTACCGCCCATTATAAAATGTACAGCCATTAGCCCATCCGTTTGGCCAGTTCGACGTTCGACTAGAAGTCTAGCCGTGCAGATGGGCCTGTCGTCGATGGCCGCGCTCGGTGTGCTGAAGCTCCTTGGTCGGCCCGTTTTGTTTGTGCCGCCAGCTTTTTGTGAAAGTGCTCGGTTTTCATGACGACCGAACCGTGAACGCGCAGCATTGGAAGTGTCGTAATCTGTGTTTTGAACTGGCACGGCGACTGGACGTGCTAGTTGATTCAACCGCTGGGTTTTTGACGCAACGCATGTATGATCGAGTGTTTCATCGGTTGTGAGCTATGGCAGGAAATTGGCGTCTTGAATGCTAACTTTAACACAAGAAAACCATTGTACGAGTTTATTTTCGCACAGAATATGTTTATGGGCTGGCTTTTACGCGAATACCGTCACGCTTCAGGTGTGATAAAAAAACCTTGCAGGGGCAAGCCAAAACACCATCAAAAAATAAATACGGAGGGGGGGGGGGGAGGAGCCGTCTGCTCTTTCGCGCAGGTCGGTGCCATGACGGCACTTTGCCGTGCTCTGATTGGAGGATGGATCCGTGCGGGATATTTCTAGCGCGTTTCGTCGACAACATTCGTTCGTCGACGAAATGTTGTAAATATCGCCAAACGCCTCAATAAAATAAAAGTAAAAAAACGAATTTACACCGGGGACTGAACCCGCGTCCGCTTGCGTATGAGCCAAACATCCCGGCCCATTTAGTTAAGCGATGTTTCGTCAACAACACTCGTGCTTTTTTTAGTTAATCGTAAAAAAGAAGTGTTGTAAATATCGCCAAATGCCTCGACAAATAAAAAGTAAAAAAAAAAACGAATTTACACCGGGGATCGAACCCGCGTCTGCTTGCGTATGAGCCAAACATCCCGGCCCATTTAGTTCAGCGATGTTTCGTCAACAACACTCATGTTTTTTTGTTTGTTTTTTAGTTAATCGTAAAAAAAGAAGTGTTGTAAATATCGCTAAATGCCTCGACAAAACAAAATGATCGAGAAAAAAAATAAAAAAGCAAGCCCACACTGTGGATCGAAGTCGAACCCGGGTGCTCTTTTGAAAGCGGTAGGCGACACGCCGTAGGCGACACTCCTCGTCCTCCAAGACGAACGAGGTTGACCAAAGGAAAACTGGCGACTCCCTCGCCCGGGCAAGAAGGCGAAGGGCGGTGTTTAATTTTTTTTTTTTGCCCGATCTCCTAAATGTTTTTTTTTTGGAAAGTACTCTACCTGCCCGGTGATATTTCCAGAGAGGTAAAGGGCGAAGAATATTAACCATGGGAAAGAAAAAAACAAAAAAATAAGTTTTGAAATAAATAGTTCAAGGCTAGGTGGCGCAAGCTACCCCCGGTATAGAGAGAACCGGCATTATCCACGGCATGGCCGTCGCCGCGCAAATGGCGCGACGACGGCCGCGCCATTTTGCGTCTCCTCCTTCGTTATTTAGCCGCGCGCGGGAGGCCTGGACTCATTGTTCGAAATTTTGCGATTTCAGGGCTCTCACATGGATAGTAGCAGTCCACTGTTATCGAAGAAGGTGAGTAGCTCCTTGAGGGCCTTTTCGTTTGTTTGCGCCGTCTCATTCGGACGGATGATCTGTTCTCTTGTGCAGGAAAGGCCGGCATTGATGCCGCTTGTCTGCCGCTGGCGTGGCCTAGTGAGTCATGCCGAACGCCGCCATTGACTCTCCGCGATCGTCGATGCAGCGCCTCCTCGGTTAATGTGATCCGCGAACTCGGGCAGGCGGCTGGTGCCCGCCCATTCTCCACAGGTCCTGCAGCGTCACTGGGGACGAGGCACTGCCTGTTAGAGGCGGTGGATGACGGCCTGCCGCTGCCTATCGAGGCGGTCTTCCGCCGCGTACCTCGCGTCGGGATGCTTGGCTTGGGCTTCCCGGGCCACCAGAAGCTTCGCGTCCTCGAAGGGCTCCACGCTGGACAGCCAGAATTCAGCGTCGTCGTGTTCGAGCTTGGCCAGTTTGTCGGTCTTCTGCTTCCCAGCGGTGCCGCAGTGTTTGGGCACCCCTTCGGAGGCGAGGCCCTCGCCGGTGCCCGCACGAAGTGTATAGATTCCGTGCCGACTTTGAAGTTGAAGGAGGTTTATACTGTGTTCGTGCGCGCGACGTTGAGTGTTTAAGACAGCTTCACGTTCTCGTGAGTTTGAAAGCATACTTGTCTGATCGAGTTCCAAATGTTCTACGCGCCGAAAGTTCTACGCCGAATGTTCCAGAGGCCCACCTGTGTAAATAAGTGACTCCGCATGGCGAGCAGAGTCAGTCTCGCCCCAGCGTTCGATCCA
Source organism: Ixodes ricinus (assembly GCA_037355805.1). NCBI lineage: Eukaryota > Metazoa > Arthropoda > Arachnida > Ixodida > Ixodidae > Ixodes > Ixodes ricinus. The sequence continues at coordinate 62,785 of JAZHYW010041910.1, read as the reverse complement.
GCGGTTACGCCGAATTTGATGCCCGCGACGCTTGTTATCTTCTGTTTCCTTTTGGTTTTTGGCAGGCCTTCGCCCCATAAAAGTTCAGTTTATTAAGTTATTCGTCGGCTCATCAGTTGTCATTCGTGAGAATATCACATAACAAAAGCCGGTGTGTCATGCTGTCGGGTGTCGGATGCCGCAATAATAACGGTTGGTGATAGGCGTCCCGGCCAAAGGTAAGAGCGAACGCGAGTGTTGGTCTCGACGCGGGGTCCCAACTCCTGGTTCCTAAAATGATCTGTGGACCGGAAAGCGAGAAAACGACATACAGTAGAACAGGTATCTGCCACACACACCGCTGCTGCAGCGACACAACCAGGATTGTTGCCATCGAAAATACACTTCTATGAAGTCGTCAGGGGTAATTGAACGACAACTTTTTATTTCGCTGTGAACACGCTAAAGAGAGACGGGTACCAGACTCAATACAAAGAGTGTACAAGCATATATGACAACTGCATCCAATTTCGTCCTCGGTCTTACCTTATCAATATGAGCGTTTTGGCCAGTACTTCATAGAAGATAAGGCCTGCGCATGACGTCGTCGTTGTTAGACTCCCGACCCTTCCCAAACGCTAAACGCTCCGTAGCTCGACGAGAGTACGTCGCAAAGTTGGAGACGCTTACATCTGACGCGGCCGTGTCCTAGAGTCTCGCTCCTTGTCAGACGCTGAATGACGGGTCTGGGGGAGACGCTGAAACAAGCTAGGGGCCCCTGCATAGATTCACTAGAGCTGACGTTTGTGATGGTGGGGATATGCAAACGTTGCCTCCTAGGTAGTGTATTTATTTTCTATGCACCTGGAGCAGCATTCATTATCGGCGAAAAGTGCAGGCCTCGCAAGGCGTCAATGATATTAAACTTCTGGCGGCGTTCATTTACTGCGGTGGGATCTTCGAACCCTTTGCGAGGCGCGCATCGGATGTCGCATTAGTAATTGCTACCATTAAAAACCGTCATTATTCTCCAGTACTCACCCTGAGGTTTCCAAATGTTGGTAGTTGCCATCGTGGAAATCATACGTGTCGTTGTAATTGGCGTCGTTCTTTTTAACCCACTTGGCGTTGTACTTGCCGCAATTGTTGTCACTGTTGGCAGTGCATTCGTTGTCGGGGTCCTCGGGCTGGGTGTTGCTTTCGACGACCCGGGAGATCCACCCAGGGACTCACTCGGATCACTGGTGTTGGTATCCTCCGTGTCTTAAACGCAAGAGAAAGAAGGTGTAGGCAAAAGCACCAGACAGCAGCCGAACTTCTCCAGGCGTTGACTTTCTCAAACTCAAGAAAAAGGTCAGCTATCTCAAGCCAATAAACAAACGAATTCGCTGTCACCCTTAAGAAATTTTACTATTTTTGTTTGTAAAATGAATTTCCGTTTACATACCAAAAACAAAGTTTTGAAAATTTTAACAAAACCTGCTTATAAAAATTACACGAGCAGACAAATAAAAATGTAATTGAAATAAGCTGAGCCTTGTAAAACAATTTCCTAATATTCTATATTTGTTTTTTTCGCCTTGTATGAAATGCAGAGCTGCTGTCGCATGCCTGTAATTTGACCTTGCAGTTAAGATTTAAGTGGTTTTGAGAAAATGCGTTAATACACTACTCTAATTTTTTAGCATACAAAACCCATCGTGAGATCTTCAGAACTCAGCAAGAGCGACTTGGGCGCTTTGGGAGACGAACAAGACGCACGAACGCTGAAAGTGGCATCGGCCAGAAGCTCATTAGGTAAAAAAATGCTACTTAAGTTGCTGCCCAGAAAACTTAAACCAATACACGTAAGACTGCTTGCGTGTAGGAGTGACAAAGCATTTCTACACTCAGCCCATTTCTAAAAGCAGCGTGCCGCGTTTTGCTTTTTCACACGGCACTCCGGCGGTGACATCACGCTCCACCACTACGCAGGCGCGGCACCGCCGCCGGCTCCGCGGCTTCTGTGACCAAGAGCCGTGTATGCAGAGAGTTCGGTCAGTGGGAGGCGCGGGCAGAGCCAGGGTGTGCACCAGACGCCGAAAGAGGGCTTGACATGCTCTCTTGACCAACCAGAAGCCGAAAAGAATGGTGAAAAACAGTTTCAATCGTTTTAATAGGCGCGTAAGAGTTAAATGTAGTAACCCTGCAGCGTTAAAATAGAGTCCACGTAATGTTTCGATCATGTTAATGCCGAAAGATGTAAGAAACGAATGTGCCGTTTGAACACTGTTTTTCTCCGACAGGGTGTGACCGCTCGGACGGCATATTCCCGGCCCTCGGCGCCTGGCGCACGGATTATGTCGATCGTTTCGAGAGTTTCGCACTTTTCCACCATTATTTTGAATGACCGTAATTGAAACATCATGTGCTACATATTTTCACTCCCCGAGACTTACTCCACCGCACTTATTAAGTTTGTTTCTCACGACCATCACCAGGGTATTATCTCCGTCTTCTAGTTGGCCACATTCGAATTTGTGAAGACGCCCTAGAAAACACCCAGCCTGTTTTCGCCAAATGGCGCCGCCTCATTTGTCTCCTATACTTCGCAACGTATGGCCGAACTTTCTACATATACGGCTCTTCCGTGACCATGCATGTGCGTTGCGGTGATTTTCTTTGTGTTTTATTTCTGAGGCGCGTCCTTCTTTACCTCGACCGCCCCGCCGGCTTCCGTGACGAGACATCTGCGTTGTTGTGCTTTTCTTTGCTTTTGTACGTTTTCAGTGGCGCGTCCGCTTTGCAGCCAATGGGAATTTACGTGCCGCTTCACTCAGCCGAAATGGGAATTTAGGTGACATTTCGCTCAGCCTATGGGTATTGGGATGTCGTTTCGCTCAGTCAGTGGGTATTTAGGTGCCATTTTTTAGTTGCTACAGACAACAAATAACGCCGGCTTCACTGCTTGGGATAGTTAATTGTTTTCGCAAAAAAAAACTTGTAGCTGTTTCTGAGACGGTGTTAAGTACGTGCTTTTTGTTTCCGCGTTTCAGGCTTAATTATTTCGACCGTAGTCAATCTCGCCCGCGCGTGAAGCGCATTATATTTCTTCCTTGAAGTCCGTGTTTTTTAAAGTAAAATGCAAAACTTTGCTTTTCCAGACGTACAATGGAAATTTCTCCGAGACAAAAAGCTGCCGATTGAAGAGGTTTGGGAGACGTTTATGTGAGTAGCAGCTCAAAAAGAAAGAAAAAAATAGAAACAGAACCTTTTTCATACTATGTGTCAACATCATATAAAATATATATGAAAATATCAATGCATACAAATGTTATATAAAAAAAAATACCCAGAAGACTCTCAAGGGATAAAATTAAGTCTGAGCGTAAATTCGTTCTTGAAAAAAATAAATCTCTACCAATCAAAACAAAAAAAAATGTGTGTAGAATTTTTGGGATTTTGTAGGAGAGGGATTGTAAAAAAATAGATAATTTGTGCGGTCTTGAGGGGCACGCCATTTTTTAGGGCCAGCAATATTGATAATTATATCATACATATTTATTTGGGAGGTCGAATAAAAGGAATGCATAAATGAAGTAGACGAGAAACAGATGAAATTAATAAGACATCATTAAAACATGTTTGAGAACCAAATATTTTTTATCTAGAAAATAAACGTTCTGAATGATAGTCATACAGGACAATTGCAACATAACGCCACATTTCTTTTAAAAACCTTGCTCTCTTTGTATGGGTGGTGACATAACCGAAGTGTCACGTTTGTCAAGCGGTGTAGGTATTACTAAAACATACTGCGGGTGGTTTTAGATGGCGCTCGTCAAGATTCTAATTTGAACGATGAACTTTTTTCCATAAATAAAAATAGAATCAACATATTTTAGGTAACTATTTGACCTAGTGTTACTGCTGGTCCCTATATTATATCCCGCAGATTAATGTAGATTCCCGTTTGTTTGTTTTTTTTAGATCGAAGCCTGTAAGGTTTGAAACAGCAAGTATTTTGCTGCATTATGGAGATGATAAACATTCTGCGGAAAGGTTTAAAGCCCCGTATTTCAACGATAAAAAGGCTTGCACAAAGTTGTTTGAATGTATGTAGGTATTTGGCAATGCCGAATAGTTAAATTCAATAAAAAAAAAAACCTCGGATATCTTTGAAGCTCTCATACATTAATCACTTATTTTATTCATTCGTTCATTCATTTATTTATTGTGCTCAATGAAGGACGGGTTTGTTGAATAATAATGCATATTAAATATTAAAAAAATCTAAAGGGCTGTAGGTTTTATGAGCGAAGTGCATACCTCAACAGTGTTTTTCTATTTTGTGTAATTCAGGCTTCAGAGGGGTTTTGTGTGCCACATTTTAATCTAAGCAAACATAAATTACAGTATTTTGTCAAATTAGCGACAATCTTTGCAGACGTACAATACAATAACTAAAATATTAGCATTTTGAAATTTAAAAATGTGATATATCTAAGTACATGTATTGGAGAAGAACCTAGATATCTAAGGAATCTAGTAATTTTCAGTGGATATATTACTTAAAACCAGCCAGTGTGTTCATTTTCTCGCAGATCGGAGGAACACCAATCATTGCCACTTACTGATGGGGATTATCAAAAGAGAAGGATACAAAAATTTACATCTAAAATATGATGCGATCTGACAATACACGGTGCAATGGCGTGTAACGTCCTATGCCGAGTGTCGCATCACAGACTTTTTTCTAAACCTAAAGATATTTGTTTTTATTCCAGTCATCCCCGTCATCACTCCACATACCTTTGTGTTTTGCCCCCAAGTACTTCGCGAAAACATTAGAATAACAAACACACACATAGTAAATATGTGACATACTAGTATTCAAATCTCCAGTGAGTCTGGAGTTATCTAGAGCAAGAATAAGGGCAGAGGCGCGTGAACGAGGATCCATATTTGCCTTCTTTTCGCGAGTTGTTCGTGAAAGGAAACCGAACCCGAAAGCCACGCGCTTGCGCCTCTGCCTTTGCCTCTGCAGGTCGAGACTCATGATTTGGAGTATCGATTCCGCCATGTTTCCAGAGGCTTGATTCTGATGCCCTGGTTCATTGTCTGCGTTCGCTATACGAACTCCGAGGAGGTATCGAACCAGTTCACCGTCTGCAAGTGCCTCCGCCTCACAGCCGCTTTCTTCCCTGCCACGTGGCAACGATACACACACTTCCGGGCGACACATCTGAGCAGGAGGCGTCCATCATTGATCTACAAACGTTATCGATGGCATGCACTGCTCCCTCTTGTAAATATAGGCTTCTACACAAATACAGAAATCCTAGATTTAGACAGCACCTCAAACAATGGGTGTCCGTCCCTTGAAAGACGGACGCCCTTTGCGCTGATCCGCCTCGAGTTCGCGTGCTTTGCGCTGTCACGTATGGGAAGAAAGGCGCGTGGAAGGGAGAAGACGTTTGGATATGATCGAATATTTCGTGGCCTTCTCGCCCGTCGTACTGCCGACGCGGCGCGTATAACACGAGACCCAGATTAAGCAGATAGAAATACTTTTAAATCCAAGCACTCTACGAAACCTTGGAGCGCTCTTGTGCTCTCCTCATGACAAGTAATGCAATTACTTGTAATTGATGACTTTTTTGACAAATTTTGTAATCATTTACTTACATTTATTACGAAGCAAACACAACAGCCATGCGATTACTCGTTGAAACGCTATTCTTTTCTCGTAACCGTGAATTTATATATTCCCTTTCCTTTTTAAAGGCTCGCTTTGTATGTATAATATTCCAAACAAAGTAATCTTGAAAACAAGTCTTTTACAGGAGCATGGTTTGATAAAATCGGGCGATAAACAAGATAAGCAGTCTATACTGGGGTGATTCTAGATTAATTAACGAACAATACGGAATTGCCACCGTTTTCCGAGCGACAAAAACATTAGTCTCGAAAATCGGAAGTAATTGAGGAGGTAGCCGTTACTTGTTCAAGTAAAGACCGGTAAATGGTTAGATTACAAACAGGAGTCATGTAACCAACAGAGATATTATATTTACATATTTACAAACAAATATAATCGAAGAATGTTCATCGGGCAGTTTGTGGTTGGAACGGTGTGATGATTAGCACCATGCCCGTGAATCACGTGCATCGCGTCACTAACACTGGTTCGTGGCACGTGCCTTTGAGCGCTTTTCTGTCTCGTCGTTGTTGTGCTTCACTGGCCAATTGCCTTTATTTTTTGTAATCAAATATTTTAATTACTTTTCTTAATCGAGAGTAATGAATTCTGCTCAGATAAGATCAAGTACGAGAGTCGGGGGTGATTAATTTTACATTTTGCTTTTCAACATAAATAAAAAAACGTGATCAAAACTTTTTTTTTTTTAATTCGTAGAGAAGTTAATTTGTTCAGTGTTTGAGACCGGCTATTTTACTTTTGAAGTTTTCGTTTTCTTCGTGCTTCGTGCCACCCAATTGCACAAAACACAAAAATAAAATATTAACATATTTGTACTTACGACAGGTACTAGTAACTATTGATGTTAATCTCTGCAGAACTGTGGATGTTATGAATCTCACGACAAAAATGTGCAAATTCGGCTCCATTGAATGTTGTTCACTAGGTTTATGAGCCGTCATCTAAAGAAGTTTATTATCTAGAGAATTAAACTTTGCCATACATTCTTAATAAAACCTTCCGCTTTAATATATAAACCACTGCTTTATCTCACTAATTCATATTTGTTATGGCGCTTCAAACTTGTTGTAAAGTACGAAGATAAAAAAAATCTTAAAGTGAACTAAAACAAGATTTTTTTTAATTTTTGATAGTGATATATATTTTTTACCATACTCTTCTGTTTATTTATGAATTTAAAATGAATATGTTGCATCATTTTCTTCATTTTTAAAGTTACAACTTTGCAAATGGTCCATCCACACCTGCATTTCCGCCCAAGGTCTGAGGGAATATGATGTCTTGATTCCGTGAATTTTAGGACCAGTATTTTTATACTGTGTTCGGGTATCGGGCTCAAGTTCAGGTATTTTGCTAAATAAATCAATAAGTATGTATTATTTATTTGTATTTATTTAACCAATAAGCCTCCTTTTTGTCTTTTAGTAGTTCACGTTTTGAGAAGGTTTAGTTAAACTATTTCCACTTTGTAATCGCCATTTCTATCTCGTTTTTTTTAAATAATGTAGTACAGTTGTAAAACCAGTTGTGCGAATGATGTGCAAATGTTTATACCTATATTAGCCAAGAAGTGCGAACGTTTCAGCCGTGAGGCTTGTCAAACTGCTATTCATATCAGTTGTAGGTCCGGCTGACCAAGGTAAAACGGTGACTTCGCTGGCATACTCACTAAAACGTCTGGTAAGATTTAAATAAAAGTGAACCTTTTTATGTGAGAAAATGCGAAAAATGAAAAAAATGAGTCATTAATAAAATTATTAAAGTGCAAATATATTGATCGCGCTAGTTGTCGCGTTGGCAGGAATGTGTCCTGAGAAGTCCGTTCTTTTTTTGTACCTCTTCAGTGCAGACTAAAGAATTCCTCGAAGCACTCACAAGCACTGCAATAATTCCAACAAGTGCGAGAAAATCGGTCAACTCTGAATGTGGCGAAAAGGGAGTGTTGTCCCGCCACTTTCTCCGCAACCCGCTGCTAGATCCAGGACTGTGCAGGCAAGGCTAGCGCCACGCATGCGCAGTAGTGGCGTGTTTGTTTCGGAGAGCGTAGCGAAAGTGCGGAAACGGTCCACGAAAACTCCCTCTGTACGCTGTCTCACGGCAGCAGCGATTCGGAAGAACTCGAAAGCCCGTGTTGACTAAGTTCATATCCGGCTCGCTGACGGTGTCAGTTTAGGTACGTGGCAGCGAGCTCTTTTTACAGCAGCAGACACAATAATACCTGGATTTTTTTCTTCGAAATAGTCATCAATCACGCCGTTAGCGCTTAAAAAAACCACGCCGCCACCCCCCCCCTCCCCTTCCCCCCAGAATATGCTAATTTCATGAAGAAAGAAGCATTCTGCTATTTTCTGTAAGAAAAAAAATATTGTAGTAGCGATTACAAGTTTTCGTCCCGCTTTTCTGGAAACCAAGTTCAATCAAAACTCCTAGAACTTGCTAAAATATATGTTGGGGCTAGTTGTTCGGTGAGCATCTTAGTTTAAAGCAGCGCTACAAAAGAAACCCAAAGTGAAGATGGGACATCCGACAGCGCCGTTCGAAGGACAAAAACACAAAACTGTATAACGCTTTCGTATGTAATTAAATAGATGATACGGTTCTATGCCCGACTCAAGCCCCTAACTTTCTCCACTCATCAAACAAAATTCTCTACCTCAAAGATCAACGGAGAACATGCTGACATATTTGTCTCTTAGTTTGCTTATTTCGCAACCTTCGTCTATATTTCAAGTTATTTGTCACGGTTCCCTTTGAGTATGGCGAAAATAATCCCTGGAGAAGGGGAACAAGAGGGACAAAGGACAAACACAAATCTCCAAACGCAGCTAGGTGACTGATCGCTCCACTGGAAATGAAAAAATTCTGGGTTCAATACCCGAACAAGGCAGATTTTTTCAGTCGCGTACAAGTAACCTAGCTGTGTTTGGAGATTTGTGTTTGTCATTTGTACCTCTTGTTCCCCTTCTCAGAAATTATTTTGGTCATTCTTTTGCCAGCTCCCTTGCACCTTTGCATTTAATTCCATTATAATTATAACCTTAAATTGGGAGCTCCAGCCTTGTTGGTGTTAGAATGATTGCAGCTGATAAAACCCGTTTGCTCTACTGACGTTGAACCCCTGGTTAGCTCAGTTGGTAGAGCTCTCAACTGGAAATGAAGTGGTCCCGCGTTCGATACCCGGTCGAGGCGGATATTTCCGGTCGCGCGAAAGTCCCTAGCTGTGTTTGGAGATTTTTCCTTTGCCCCTCTTGTTCCCTTTCTCCAGGGATTATGTTCGTCATTCTTGTTCAGCTCGCTTGCACAATTGCATTTAATTTAATAAAAATTATAACCCTCTGAGTATGTTGCTTTTTTGTTTGGTAGTTCGTGGTACATCGACACTCACGGCAATGACTTCCCAGACGACCAGATATGTGTTTGTGTTTTGATGTATCACACTGCTGTTCACTTAATATATCATAAATGTACCGTCCGCTCTGTCTTATGAAGAAGTTGTAGCACGACAAAGAAATAGAATACACGACGCATTCTCGATAATTAGCCAAAGACTTTCGTTGTAATTTGCGTACAATGTTTCCTACATCCCTAATCTTGTTAACTTTCCTGCACAGCGCAAACAAACCCTCTGGAGCGAAAAAGTCGACTTCAACATCGTGTCTTTTACCTTTTTTTTAATTGTATAAAGAATGCGCAATTACGGAATGAAGGACTATTTCGCTTCGGGTTGGTGGGCATTCGTCACTCGTTGGACGTTTTTTTTCGTTTTTTTCCGCGATTTTTCGGACTCGGAAGTTAGGATCTTCGGCGTGTAGCCAAGAATCGCCAGTATCTCCACTTGTTTTAAGAAGACATTCGACATGCGTTGGTAACATGATTTACAAGGGGCGGAATTAAAGCATGAATTCGCAGTTCCTCTATTCAAAATCTTTAAAAGAGCAGAGCCAAACGAGATGATCGGCTTGTTACTTTGGGCTCAAAGTTCAAGCTTACATGCGCGGCAGAAAAATACACGTCTAGGGATAAAAGTCTCATAAAATATTCGAATGTCAATTCGTGTGTCAGTTGCTAGAGTGCAGAGCAGTATTTAAAAATGCACAAAGTGCGAGTGAATTCGGGTCCCCAGTTCTAGTTGCTCGCATTGTATGTATAATAAATAATCATTAACAAATCTAATATCGTTTGCTACTGTGTTGCCTTGTGGACGATTCTAACTTAGCCTGTCGTCATTGGATACAAAAATGGCCCTCGCGATTTCACAATGCAGGAACTAATGCTGTCGCCTGTCGTATCTTTACTTTGCCTTCCATTTGTCGCGATGTTTCAACCGAAGACGACCTATACAGTGTTATTTGAAAAAAAAAAGATGCGTATTGGTTAAATAAATACAAAGCACGAGAAAGGCAGTTTTTTATTTAGTATAATTGTTAAATTTAAGACTAATATTCGAATACAGCAAGATAATATATATCATCATCAAAGACACGCAATCAAAACATATTTCGTATATACCCTTAAACAAAACTTTCGACGTAAATGAAACACATTCTAGCGCTGTAACTTTGAAGAAAACGAAATGATGCAACACGGTTTAATGTATAAACACCATGGTATCGTAGAGAACCATCACTATGCATTTTAAAAGAAATTAATTTTTTAATTGCCTTTTTGAAATTTTTAACTCTACATTTGAACGCGTTTGATGCGCCACATACAGAGTGTCACAATAGAAATTTACACGGTCTTTTTTACCGCAAAAATAAACTAGCACCGCCGAACGCTCATTCTCCTCCCAAAGGTAGAGGTAGAGGTCACAACCAGATGCCAAAGTTTCAGCCCGATTTGATAACTTAATCAAAAGTTATAAGTGATTTCCTGAAAATTTTAATGTGAAAATGGCGGCCGACAGGAGTTTTCAAACACATGGGGCTCTATGGCACCAGCAACCGAAAATGGGCGAAAATAGGCTCCATTTTCCCATTGAAATTTTCAGAAAATCACTTATAACTTTGGATTAAGTTATCGGGTCGGGCTGAAACTTTGGCATCTGGTTGTGACCTCTAGCTCTACCTTTGGGCGAAGAATGAGCAGTTCGGCGATGCCTAGTTTATTTTTGCGGTAAAGAGACCGTGTAAATTTTCTTTTGTGACACCCTCGTATATAGGCGTTTTGAGATAAAGCAATGATTTACATAATATTTGAAAGGACATATTATTAATAATATATGACATAAAGGCTAGTGTTGTTGCTATTAAATTTCTTTAGATAACTACTCAGAAACATAACGGGAAAAACGTTAAAAAAGACAGTTTTGGTATTTATCGCATAAAGCGCGTGCCCTGAGGTCGCGCTTTATGCGATAATTTTAATTTTTAATATTTTTGTTCTATTTTTATTACGTTTTACACTCATGTTGATGAATAACTTTAAACATTAAACAAAAACAAAAAATACGTCCGCACTCACATGCATGATCTTTTCTGAACAGATCCACTTGTAATTTTAGTCGACTACTTTTATGAAGTAACATTTACGACGCTGCTCTTTAGCGGGTGACGCCACTTGCGGAGAAAAAGTGAAAGAAGGGAAAGGACAGTTCCTGCCTAAATAGATATAAAGTGTAAACCTCCGCGGGCTTGAGAGCGAAATGTGAGACAGAGAGAAATTTAATTAACGCACGGTCGTTGGAGACGCAACTTGCCTTATCCCGGATGGGGAAAGCGCACTCCCAAAATAATTATTATTTTTTCGCCACCCAAAATATACTTTGCGTCCTCCCACGCTCAGTTTTGGCATCAATGCAGCGCTAATAGTTAAAAAAAGATGTCAAATTTTAGAACAAAACAGTTAGCTCACTGATAAGTACAAGCTTTACTGCCAGCTTTACAGTTCATCGCGGTTCTCGGTCCAGGAACAAGTGCCCGAGCTCTCGCTGGCATGCGATTGTCACGAGGCTCGCGGCACCAGCTGCTTAGTCCACCCGCTGGCGGCGCCCGTACATGAAACCTCTTCCCCCTTAGATGTAGCTCCCATAGCTTTCTGGAGGGTACCTATTCCTTGGCGGTTGCTCCCTTCTACCACTTCCGGCGTCTCTCGTATGTTTTGGTCTCGTCTCGGCATTATCTTGGAATGACGATCTCTCAATAGGGTGATCTTGTTGGGAATCCGAAACAGGAGCGGGAACAGACCACTCAGCCGATGGAGCCCATGTCATAAATCGACGCCTGATTTGATTCACGTGAGGGCGGTTGATTTAGTTGCTGTCTCCACCAGCCAGGAGCGAGTTCCAGGTCTCTTGGTCAACTTCCCTTGGAACCACTTGGGGGTTCCTTTGAAGTTTGGGACATGGACTGCCTGTCCCTCTTGGAACACCCTGGACGGTGGTGTCTTTTCCGTATCTCGTTCCTTGTGACTATTTTTCGGACGAGGAACGAGTCTACTGATGTTGGTAGCAAGCTCCCTGTTGAACATCAAGAATGCTGGTGTTTTTCCTGTCGAGCTGCAAACTGAGTTGTGTTGTTTGTTCAGGAATCTAGCACTTCTCAGTGACAGCGACCCCGTTTTCTTCTTGTCAAACTTTGCTTTAGTTCGTAAACCATGCGATCAGCTTGGCCATTCGTCGCTGGATGGTACGTAGCGCTGGTTACAAACTTCACGCCATACTTTTCACGAAAGTCCATTATCTCCTTGGATACGAAGGCGCTTCCGTTGTCCGAAACAATCTTGCGAGGCAGTCCAAAAGTTACAAACCTGCATCGGAGTTCTTTGATGACCACTGCAGATGAGGCATTAGTCATGCTTCGACCTTCCAGCCACTTCGTGTAGGCATCTACAACGACGAGGAACATGTTTCCTTCCAGAGGGCCTGCAAAGTCCAAATATATTGCGTCCGAAGGAAGTGATGCGTGATCCCACATAGGAAGGGGTGTCTTGCTTGGTATCTTCCTGGACTCCTGGCAGATGGGGCAGCTGCCAACAGCTTCCTCTATGTCGCGGTCAATGCCAGGCCACCACACATAGCAGATGACTTCATGTCCACAATTCCCTTGTGTCCAGCATGCACTAAGTTCCTAGCTTCAGGACGTGCCAAGGCTGGTATGACATCGGGATCTCCATAAGACATATCCTCTTTTAGTAGACATCTCTGCCTCTTTTTCTTTGGTACGCGGTAAGGTCCTTCTCCGTGAGCTCAAGAAGCTTACCTTGCTGCACAGCCTCGTCGACGCGGGACAAAATTAGATCCGCGCACGTCATGGCTGCTACCTTCTCGGCCGTCACCGGAAAACTTGTCAAGGCTTCAATCATCAGGACGTCTCCTGGTGAGCAAGGCTCGTCGTCACTGACTGGTACGAGCAGAGGGCTTAGAACGTCCGTGTTCTGGGCCGGCTTGCTAGAACGGCGTCTCAGCTGAGACTGGGTGAAAGAAAGCACTGCAAAGGCTGGGGCGCGCGAGCGTCTTGAGACGCAGCTTGAGTCCCGCTCAGCTCGTGCGCTGGCTTTGGCAGTGCTTTCTTTCACCCAGTCTCAGCTGAGACGCTGGTTCTAGCAAGCCGGCCCTGGTGTCGTTTCCCAGGCCTGTACACAAATTTGTAATCGTACGGCGATAGTTTGACGCACCATCGCCGCATTCGGGGTGACAATACTTGTGGTGCCAGTTTCTGCGGTCCCAAGATGCCGAGCAGTGGTTGGTGATCGGTGATAATAACGGCACTTCGTCGGCGATGTATTGGTGAAAGTGCATCGCCCTGAACACTACAGCTAATCCTTCTCGATCAAGCTGTGAATAATTTTTCTCGGCATTCCCTGGAGTTCTTGACAATGATGCGATTGGAGCTTCCCTGCCTCCGTGGTCGATCTCCGCAAGAACTGCGCCGACGCCATAAGGTGACGCATCACAGTAGAAAAGCAGTGGTTTTGACTCATCGTAGTGAGCCAACGTTGTCTTGAGAAGTACCAGCTCTTTCAACTTCGGGAAAGCGAGGGCATGGCGCTCTTTCCAGTGCCAGGGAACGTTCTTGGCTAGTAAGTAGTCTGTAAAGATCGCAGGCTACAGTCGTTCGGTTTTCTAAGAACCTGTCGTAGAATGCCAACATTCCGAGGAGCGGCTGCAGCGTGGCTTTTGACGATGGTTTTGGCAACTCCATGAAAGCCTTGATCTTGTCTTTGGTTCGATGTACACCAACCGGATTGATCATGTGGCCTAGGTATGTCACCTCAGGAACGCCAAATAGGCACTTCTCCCGGTTTGCTCGGAGGCCAGCTTGTTGGAGTCTTGACTGAACAACGCTCAGACTATGGGCGTTTCCCGCGGTTGTGGCGCAGCAGACAATGATGTCGTCGAGATACATGCTGACACCGGGTATCCATGCAAGTGTTGTTTCCATGCCTTTCTTGAAAATGGCTGGTGCCGCCGAAGCGCCGAAAGGAAGTGACATGAAATGATAAAGGCCCTTTATCGTGTTCATGGTAAGAACTTCAGCTGTGTTCTCGGTGATTCGTAACTGCTGGTATGCTTGAGCCAGGTCGATGGTGGGAAAAATTCTCCCTTTCCGCAGCTTTGCGAGCACCTCTGTCACTTTCGGCAGTGGATATGACGCCTTGAGCGTCACAGCTTTGGCGGTGCTGCGGTAGTCACCGCAAAGTCTGATGCTGCCGTTTTTCTTCCTCACTACTACAACGGGTGCTGCCCAATTCGAGTGCTGAATCTGTTCAAGGATACCTTGTTCAGTGAGACGTTGCAGCTCGGGTTCCACCGCTGGTTTAAACGCGAATGGCACAGTTCGAGCTCGTAGGAACTTTGGTGACGCGTTGTCTTCCAGTTCTTGGCTTACCGCTGCCCCCTTTGTCGCCGTTAAGGTTCTCGTCAAAAACTAAACCGTACCTTTCGATGATGGCTGTCAGGCTGTCGTCCAACACCGCCTGGTTCACGCCACTCAGGCCAATTCCCAGGGCTGCAAACCAGTTCCGTCTAAGAAATTTGCTTCCGGGGTGCTTCATCACAAGAAGAGGCAAGTTCACTCTCAGTTTCTTGAACTGGACCATGACGTGAATTGTTCCCAGAGATTCGATGCCTTCCCCAGACCAGGTTCGCTGAGCGATGTTATCGTCTGGAAATTCCGGAGGGTGCCTTGGCCACGCTGCTCGGAACGTTTGTCTTCTGATCAAAAAAACGCCGTTCCCGAGTCCACCTCAATTCTGAGAAGAACACCCTGAACTTCCAGGCTTATCATAACCTTCACTGACGGCTCCCGCTGCGGTATTACGGCGTACAGGTCATCCACCGTGCCTGCCGGCTTCGTAAATGGGCTATGAGTCTCCTGTGGGTAGAGTGCCCGTACGGAGTTTTGGCCGCTTTTCTTTCTTTTTCGAAAATTTGCGAAACTTTTCATGGTGAAATGGTGGCCCACAAAAACCGCGAATACATAGTCTGAGTCGGGCACGCTTTAAATAATGGACCCTATCATCCAATCAAATTTTTCTGAAAATCACCTACAAATTTTAAATAATTTAACCAACAGTTCTGAAACACTGGACATCTTGTTCGAACCGCTAGGGTTAAACTTAACTAGAGACTGAGCGTTCGACAATGCTCAGTCGTCTGTCTGATTAAATAAATTTCTTGTACTTTCACACATATTTGTAATGCTTACCGGTATACATGAAGAGAAGAGTCAACGTCACGGCTACAAGTATAAGGAGCAGGAAAATGGCCAAAATAACTTTGTTCCTTAAAGAAAAAGAAAAAAAGAACATATTATAAAGCAGTTGCAATATCTTTTTTTTTCAGCAGACACTCTAATATAAATGTAAAGTAATGATTTTGATGGGTTATTATAGCAATTTCAGGCAAATAACTTACATAAAATTTATATAGGGCGGCCATAAAATACATGATGAAATAGACAGACAAGTCTTGATATCCGTTCTATTAATGGTAAAAACTCAAGTTGGAGGTTGGTAGAACTGTGATCAAACAAAAGTGGCACAAACAAGTTAACTGTAGATCGCGAACTGCTATTTATATGGGGCAGTGAGTTATTTATGCAAGAGTGGAACATCGCGCTCGACTCTTTGTGTTCATAACATTTGTAAGTTGATAATATGAAGAGTCTCAGAAGTACCTTCGCTCAAAATATTGACGGTAAACAACTAGAAACTATTATTTTATTTTTACTCATTAGTACGTTTTTAAAAAATTAAAATGATTTCATTGCTCTGAAATAAAAAGAAAATATCACGGAACGCTTGCAAGTTTAAGGCGGCGGACGAATCACATCGTAAAATATTGCCACACGCTAGACGCACCGCCGGATGGCACAAGCTATCACATTAAGATAAGCACGTGACATCGGGCAATGCCACACGCCAGACGCAAGGGCCGGTCGCACGAGCGTCTGCGCTCGTGCCATCGCGTGACTGTGAGCTTTGTTTTTTGGGACATTTTCTTTTCATCTACTCCGCTGGGGCTTGACACTGATGTAAAGAAGTTAAAGCTTTTGTTGTTCTACGGTGCCGAACTCTTTCGGTGTTCTCCATAAAGTCGTGACATTAAGTGGTGGAGGTGCGGAGTACTGTTCTCCACATGCTCACGTCTAGGACATCCTCGAACAGCCGTGACCCCAGCCCAGCTAGGGACGCCCACATCGAAGGAAGCACGTCGTTAAGCACCGACGTTCGCTTAAGCCGACGACAGCAAGGCTTACCAGCGGAGTTCGGGCCTCTCTCGGACAAGGCTTCAGCAAGGACCGAGACCTTAGGCACCGGATTCATGTCTTCGCCTGCTGCCCCGAGTCAAATGGTCTTCCATGTTCCGCGAACACCGAAGGCTTTCCACGGGGGCCTTTACGAAGACGCGGAAGACTGGGTCGAGCATTTTGATCGGGTAACGATACTAAACGGCTGTGACGATTCGTTGAAGGTACGGAACGTTTACTTCTCGCTTGAGGACGCAGCCCGCGTTTGGTTTGAAAACCGAGAAGCAAGCTTTACGTCATGGGACGAATTCAAGTCCCAGCTCCTGCGGACCTTCGCCAACGCACAGCGCAAGGAGAGGGCTGAGCAGTTGCTTCAGGCAAGAACGCAGCACCCCAATGAGAGCGTCGTCGCGTACGTAGAAGAGATGATTCGCCTCGTCCGTCGTGCCAACCCGATCATGACCGAAGAAAAGAAGGTGAGGCACCTGATGAAAAGCGTCAAGCAAGACCTTTTCGGAGGCCTCGTGAGGAATCCTCCTTCGACGGTGGCTGAGTTTGTCACAGGGGCATCTACAATCGAGAAAATGCTACAGATGCGCCCCCGGCTGTACGAACGCCAGTTGCCGACTGCCTCGCAGGACCACCTAGTAACGGCTCTCGGTAGCACCATCGACGTCCTTCGTGAGCTCATTCGCGGTGTTGTCCGTGAGGAACTTCAAAAGTTACAGGCACCGGTAGTTCAACCCACCGTCGCCCGGTGTCAGCCTATCATCGGGGAAGAAGTTCAAAACGCCCTTGGCATAACACCAGCGCAGGAGGGAGCCTCGAAACCGCGCACTCTGTCATACGCTGCCGCCGTGAGGAATTCCGCACCGCCTATTGACTTTTCCAGGCAAGCTTCGTCAAGTCCGCAGCCAACACGGCAGTTCACACGACGCCCTAACGAACAGCGCCCGCCGACAAGGAAGACCGAGGTTTGGCCCATATCAGATAACCGGCCGCTCTGCTACCACTGTGGCGAAGCAGGGCACGTGTACCGACAGTGCCCTTACCGCCAAATGGGACTTCGGGGATTCTCACCTGATGCTCCTCGCCTCGCGCTATGACCAGCGACCACCCGAAATCGAGGACTACCTTGACCAACGGGCTGGTGCTTCAGCTGATCGACGTCAGTCTAGGTCTCCGTCACCGAGACGTTACGAGTATTCAGGACGCCGCTCCTCCCTTGACGCTCCCAGGGCACGGTCACCAAGCCCACGCCGGGGAAACTAAAGGTGGTGACCTCGGGAGGTGAAGTTGCTTGCCGCCGAATCCGAGAAGACCCTCCAACGACGCGAGACGCACAAAACGACGACATGGAGACACCGTACAGCGACGATCAACTAACTACCTCCGACCTCTCCCTGGTTATCGACGGACACGAAGTGACTGCGCTGGTCGACACGGGCGCCGATTATTCCATGTTAAGTGGGAATCTTGCCGCTCGACTGAAGAAAGTTATGACTGTCTGGGATGGGCCACAAATCCTCACGGCTGGAGGTCATTTAACTACACCGGTTGGCAGGTGCACAGCAAGAATCCAGATACGAGGAATTACGTTCATCGCCAGTTTTGTCGTTCTCAGAGAGTGTTCAAGAAAAGTAATACTCGGGATGGACTTCCTCGGAGAGAACGGCGCAATCATAGACCTACGTAGGCAAATGATCACATTCTCTACTCCACGATGCATTGAAGAGGAGAAATCAACACTACGGCGTTCTCCACTCCGAGTAACGGATGACCACGTTTGTCTTCCGCCATGTAGAAGCATGCTCGTGACTGTAAGAACCGACGAGACCGCCTCTTCAGGAATCGCCGAGGCGAACTCTTCTCTTCTGCTGGAATGGGGAATCTGCATAGCCAGGGGTCTCGTTCACCTCCACGACGGACAAACTGAGTTATTACTTACGAACTTTCGCTCCGAACACCACCATATTTCCCGTGAAACTACCTTCGCCTACCTTAAGGACGCCGCTGATGTCAGTGGGTCCTTCTCTCTAGAAGCTTCATTGCCAGGCAAGATTAACGACAACCTCCACAAAAACATCTGACGTTAACCGTGAACTCCCAGAAAAAGAAAAGGAACATCTGCTGGATCTTTTACACAAGTATAACGACTGTTTTTCATCGTCATTGAAGGTGCGCCGGACGACTGTCGCCAAACATCTGATCATCACGGATGAAGCAACAACGCCGAAACGACAGCCACCGTACAGGGTCTCGCAGAAAGAACGGGAAACGATACGGCAACAGGTCGAAGAAATGCTCCATGACGGCCTTATACAGCCATCGAAAAGTCCCTGGGCATCACCTGTTGTGCTTGTTAGAAAAAAGATGGTACACTACGATTTTGCGTAGACTACCGTAAGCTAAACACGGTCACCAAGAAGGATGTATACCCGCTGCCCCGCATATATGATACTCTGGACAGGGTGCGTGGTGCGAAGTACTTCTCATCGATGGATCTCAAAACAGGCTATTGGCCGGTCGAATTTGATGAAAGAGACCGAGAGAAGACCGCTTTCATTACGCCCGATTACGCCACATTCCAGCGGATGATGGATAGTGTTCTTGCCAACCTCAAGTGGCAAACACGCCTGGTGTACTTGGACGATGTCGTCGTGTTTTCCATGAGCTTTGAAGAACACCTGAATAGACTAGAAGCTGTTCTGCAAGCCATAAGGACCGCTGGCCTCACACTTAAGCCGGAAAAGTGCCACTTCGCATTCAAAGAGCTCAAATTCCTCGGCCACGTCGTGAGCGCAGAGGGCGTTCTGCCCGACCCTGAAAAAATCTTCTGCCGTCGCATTGTTCCCTCCTCCCACCGACAAGAAGACCGTACGACAGTTTCTGGGACTGTGCGCCTATTAAAGACGCTTTGTGGAGCAATTTTCTAAGATTGCCGAACCGCTCACTCGACTCACGCGTGACGATGTCCCGTTTACGTGAACTGAAGAGCAGCAGTGTGCTTTTGAAGAGCTTCAAAGCCGCCTGCAGTCGGCACCAGTTCTCGCACACTTCGTCGAGCTCGCAGAGACTGAGATCCACACTGATGCTAGCAACGTTGGCCTCCGGAGCCGTTTTAGTTCAGTGGCAAGATGGAGTCGAACGGGTGATTGCGTATGCCAGCCGCTCACTGTCCAAAGCAGAGACTAACTATTCGACCACGGAAAAAGAGTGTCTCGCAATCATTTGGGCCACCATCAAGTTTCGCCCCTACCTTTATGGGAGGCCTTTCAAAGTAGTCACCGACCACCATTCTCTATGCTGGTTGGCCACCCTCAAAGATCCTTCCGGGCGTCTCGCACGCTGGAGCCTGAGACTTCAGGAATTCGAAATCACCGTCGTGCACAAGTCGGGGCGAAAACACAACGACGCGGACTGTCTCTCTCGTGCTCCTGTTGACCCTGCTCCGCAAACCGATGAAATGGACGACGCCTTTCTCGGAGCTATTGACCCTGCGACTACGGCCACACAGCTACGAACAGACCCCGAGCTTCGTGCTTTTATTGAGCACCTGGAAGGCCGTGATACGCCTGTACCAACCGCATTTTCTCGGAGTCAAGGTTGATTCTGCTTAAAAGACGATGTTCTGTACAAGAAAAATTTCCAGCCAATCGCGGCCTCATACGTTCTTGTCATTCCGACTGCCCTTCAGCGACGAAATTCTTTACGCCAGCCACGACGAGCCAACGTCGGGACACCTTGGTTTTGCCCACACACTCGCGAGAGTCCGTAGGAAGTACTACTGGCCTCGAATGCACGCGGCTGTACACCATTACGTAAGGACATGCCGCGAGTGCCAGCGGCGTAAGACGCCGCCTGTGAGGCCCGCCGGCCTTCTTCAACCAATTGACCCGCCGTCAGCACCATTTGAACAAATCGGAATGGACTTGTTGGGCCCATTTCCAACCTCGTCCTCAGGCAACAAGTAGATCATCGTTGCGACGGACTACCTGACGCGGTACGCCGAGACACGAGCACTTCCCCAAGGAACCGCATTAGAGGTGGCAAAGTTCTTCGTCGACACCGTCGTCTTGCGTCATGGCGCTCTAAAAGTGGTTATAACAGATCGTGGTACTGCATTCACAGCTCAGCTCACGCAAGACATTATGAGGCTAAGTCAGACGACTCACAAAAAAACTACAGCATATCACCCGCAAACTAATGGCCTCACAGAGCGCCTATACAAGACAATCGCCGATATGCTGTGCATGTACGTGGACGTCCAGCACAAGACATGGGATGAGATTCTTTCCTACGTCACGTTCGCGTATAATACGGCCCCACAGGGAACAACGGGTTTCACGCCATTTCGACTAGTTTATGGACGGGAGGCAACGACTACGCTGGACGCCATGCTGCCTCACTTCCCGGACATGATAGATGCCGACGCAGATATCTTCGCGCAACGTGCAGAAGAAGCTCATCAACTGGCGAGAGTACGAATCCTCCGACAGCAGCTTATCGATCCCGACGCTACAACCTGCGCCGCCGGGACGTCCGATTTCGACCGGGGGACCAAGTATGGGTTTGGACACCTATCCGACGTCGAGGGCTCAGTGAAAAACTTCTGCGAAAGTACTTCGGCCCCTACAAGGTTCTTCGTCGCCTGAGTGACCTCACATACGAAGTCATTCCGGATAGTGGACATCTTTCCTTCCGACGCTCCGCACGTCCAGAGGTCGTCCACGTGGTCCGGCTAAAGCCCCACTACGCCAAAGAATAGACACTTCTCACGCTGCATTTATTTCTGTTTAAGCATCGGGACGATGCTTCATTGAAAGGGAGGGCTGTGCCACACTCTAGACGCACCGGCGGATGGCACAATCTATCACATTAAGATAAGCACGTGACATCGGGCAATGCCACACGCCAGACGCAAGGGCCGGTCGCACGAGCGTCTGCGCTCGTGCCATCGCGTGACTGTGAGCTTTGTTTTTCGGACATTTTTTTCATCTACTCCGCTGGGGCTTGACACTGAGGTAAAAAAGTTAAAGCTTTTGTTGTTCCATGGGGCCGAACTCTTTTGGTGTTCTACATAAACTTGTGACAACATGCAAATAAAACGAGCTAATTTCGAAAATTGCCGCCTGAAACAATAAATAAAGACAGCAATCTGACTGCCAAACCCCAAATTATTAAGATTACTCAAGTTATTCTAGCATGCCGGGATGACTAAAATCTTGTCCTTTTTTGTAATATTAACGTTTTCATAACTGTGTTTTAACATAATCAAGTCTGACTCACATGGACCAAGGTAATAAACATATACCGCTATATAAACAACATTACCGGGAACAAATTGCGGGAGTACATGCATTTTTGTCTGTTTTTGTGGACACCTCGAAAAAAGGACGCGTTTTTGAGGGGAATACAGGAGTGAATTTTGCTGTTACACCCATGTGTACCACAGCAGAGGCCTTAGGGCGTTTTTAGATATATGCGTATGCTTGAATTTTTTTTTTACTTTAGCTAGAATATATAAAAAGAGTTTAATGAATTGTTGAAAGAAGTACAACGCACAACATTTAAACACGCATATAAACATAATGGAGACGTACCCTCTAAAACAATCGGCAGCGACATTTCTTTCCAAAGTTATGTAATGCATGAGCTGCAGTGCTTAAGAATTGATCATTCGCATTCACTTCCAAGACATTAAACTAGGTTTTTCCAAAAGTTCAAAACCCATTGCTTAAATCGCCTAGATTGAACAATCCGACAAATGCAACGAAGGAGCAATATCACTTAGTGGGGTTGACGAAATGGTGCTAGCTAGTGTGTGTCGCACCTGAAGTCACAGGTTCCTGTGACAGTAGCGTCATCGACTTCCCTGCCAGACACAAACACATACTAACACACAGACAATAAAACCTATCAATGTGATTGGCTGTAAAATAATGTATTTACATACTTACAAATTGAGCGTCGCTATGCCACACCTACTAAGTTTACATCCTACTGAGCGAAACACAGTTGAAGGGCGCAGACATACATTGTTGCAAGTCATAACAAAAAGACGAGAGTGCCAACGCTTGGGGAACTCCTGTCCACCAAGGCACTAAAGATAATTGTCCGGGTAGCCAACCATATTTTATCGTGGCGTTCGCAACATTGGAAACATTGGCCCAAAATGCTGGCGTTGCACAGCGGCCACCCTTCGATACCACCACAAAATGTGGCGGTCTAGTGTTACTACGAGCTTGGCGAAACGACTTCGCACACGCGTCTGGGAACGAAAGCGAGTCCCAAACAGTGTCCAAATGTGCGCGCGACTACAAATGTGCCAAATACGTGCGTAATATTTTAGGAGAAGCACACTGGAGGCAGAAGTCAGTGTCGTTGACTCCTGAAGGTGAAAATGCGTACCTAGTGGGTAGAACATTCCACCCATATTTCCAGCCATTATCGACCGCTTGCCCGGTACGTCTCGAGTTAACATATTCTCCCAGGACACCCGGGAACTCTGCCTATCGTGCCTGGGAGGCACGTCAGCCTAGCAAAGAACTTCGCACGCACTCAATGGTGTTCCGTCGTGGGCACTCACGCCGGGACAACATTTGGGCTAACCGGCGTTGCATTGCGACAACCATGGCCTACATGGAGAAGGCGTCTCTGCCGCAGCACAAAAACAACTTACTCCCCACGAACGAGGACCCGCCGTAAATGTACAAACCAGAACAAAGCTATGACGCGGCCTGGATTCTACCCATCATCCAGCAGGTTTAAGACACACTTCGAGGCAAGCAACTTTGCAAAAGTTAAGACATACGGCATGCTCCAGCACCAGTGACACCTGGCAGGCGCAGAGGCAGGCTGGCGATAAGTTCGTTTTTTTTTGTCCAGAAAAACAACGCAAAAAATTAGGGGCGTAATTCTACGTGTCATTGCCTGTGGCGGAACAAAATTTTTAGCCGCGTAATACAATTTGTCTCAAATTCCGAAGTTTATTAATTATGCTGCGTCGGAAAAAAAGGTATCAAACTCGTGGCCGGAAGCATGGATTTCCCGGCGGGTTCAAACACTTGCTCCAATGTACGAGGCGCTGCTCCGTATTTCGAAAAGATAACACCCAGTACTCTCACCTCTTAAACATGGGGAACGACGGCATAAAAAGGATTGAGGAATTTACTAAACTAAAGCTCCTGAGTTTTCTCTTGCTTCAGTTGATTTCTGGAGAGTGCTGCGTTGCCAGCAATGATTCTTTTGACCTCTAAAAGCTGTCAGCGTAGTGCGAAACAACGACACCGCGTACACCATTCCCAGATCAGGGAGGGGAAACCACGAACAGATCCGCTTTCGTGAATTTTTCGTAACAGTAGATCCAGGCAGACCGAAAAATGCATGGGGTTAAGGGCAGCCCTGTCGGACCCCTCTACTACCTGAAACGTCGGCCGTATATGTCCATTAACAGTGAGCTTGCTGAACATGCCTTTGTAAAAAAATTTAAAAGTCTAATAAATATCAAGAAAACCAAACGCTGTCAAAACACCCTACACTTGAAGAAAAAAAGAAGGTATCAATTGACTAAAGACAGAATTTGGTCCTTTCGACTCCCATATGCTCCTCCAACCATTTATTTTGAGTTAGGTACCATGCTCAAAAGCTGAGGACTCACCCCACACGAACTGGATTAACCGAGAGGCGTGCAGGTAGGTGCATTTCTATGTTTAAGCCCCTAAAAGACAACGGAGTGCTCGTTAGGGTAGATAGGCCAGCTGATATTTCGCTCGTCTTCGGGACCGGCGCGACTCAGCCCAGCATTGCTGAAAGTGTTTAACGAACTCGAAACAAATTGGTGAATTTCTTTTGAATGCAGGTATCGTTCACATATGACATTGAAAACTTAGCTTCACGCGATGTGTAAATGCAAGTCAGCTATTGTGTTCACTCGCATTCAATTAACTACCTCGTCAAGAATGACCAGTTGATATTTCTGAAAAACTATCGACGTAATTTGCTCTCGCGCAAAGATATGAACCTTTCTCCAAACGGAACGCCGCTGAATACTGGGATATTTGTTTTTATTGAACCGTCGTGGGAATGCATAAATAAAAACACGCCTCAATACCTATTCGTTTTGATATTTATAAAAATGTTGGTGTCTCTAAAAGACGCGGCTCCAGCCCTGTGTCCAGCAGCTACTGTCAATGGCCCCCAATATAGCTAAATCGCGGATTTCGAAAACAAGTCGATACTCGTCTGTTCGTCTCATCCGTAACTAACGTTTCTGGGTAGTGTACTGTATAACTCAAAATCCTCAAAGACAAACCTTATGGACGGCACATCACACCTAGAAAGTACACTCAGTGGCAGTATCCCGAAGCCTTCATGCCGTCGTCGCTGCTTCGAATAATATGGCAGATCAACAACGCAACCGCAATGTCAGCCATCCAAAACAGCGTGCCCAATGGCTAAACGGGTGCTAACTAAAAGAAAACTAAGACACCCAACAAACTGGATATGTAAGAAACTAAAAAACGCATCGCGTTTGCTTAGAATAATTTTCCGTATTTTGGTGTCATGCGCCACGTCTGTCAATCGACCGGCATGTAGGCGCTGCGGCGTCTCCTTTTCGTCAACCCGAGTTGCTTTTGGTGGCCGTATTGCCCTATGAAAGCGGCATCGGTGGGATTGCGAGATTCGGTTTGGGTTCGCATTACTTCTGAACTGCACTTGATTTGTTTGAAGTCGGATGTGAATGGAACGCGACATAGTTTGTGGAAATACTTGCATTTAAGATGTATTTGTTTTCTGCGGCTTCAGAATGCTTTCAGTTTTAGCGCGTTCTCGAGCTTACAACGCGCGCGCCAGGCTCTTGTTTGCTCATTAAAGCTAGTTAAAAGCGAATTATATTGCTTGCATTTTGCGTGTCTGTGTGTGTTTTGCAAACCCTGGCAGAGTCCGCTCGAATATTTAGCGATATTTATTTGTCCGTCCACTAGACTTTTGAGTAACTAGCGGCAGCTCCTATTGTAACTTTAGACCACAGATTAAGCACGTGCCCGCGGGGTCGGTAACTCGCGACGTACGATCCACTAAATTTCTCTAATTGCTCTGGTCTGCTGTCAACAGTTCTTATGTTATATGTAAACCGTTGAGGCACCTAAGCAACCTAGTTGTTAGTCTAGTATGAGTGTGTTAGGTGTCATACATTTGTCGTGTGATTATAGTATATCACACTGCCAGTATTACTAGTAACTAAAATCTCTCGCGAACATGCAAGAAGCTGCCTGTGCCACAATTAACGTTGTGTGGACCACGACCAGGTGCGACAGCAGTGTCTAAGTCATCGTCGGCGCCAGTCAAAGCTTCGAAATTCGGTCAAGGGGTAGATACTACATTAAAAAAATTTCGACTTGTGTCCTCTTTGAATGCGATGTGTGTCTACGAGGCAATAAAGCTACGCTTGACTCAAACTGCAACGTTTTTTTTTTGTTTTTTTACAGCAGAGTTATTGTCTTTTTCCCTATTAGGGTGAATAATAGTACGCATGGACATTTATCCCCTTTTCCCGTATCTCAACACCCCCCCCCCCCCACCCCAGCGGAGCTGTTAAGGACTGGTTTCCCAGTTTCGTGTCTGTAGACTAATAAATCTCGACGCAACGCTCTGGACAGCTACCGCTATCTATGAGCGACGGCGGCAACAAGACAACCGACTTGCCGGTGGTCTTGTTGCCACCGTCGCACGTAGATGGCGGCACATAGTTCCGCTCCGCTGCTCTTCCTTCTTCAACAAAATAAAAAGACTCAAAGTTGTTTTTGTTTTGGCGAATGCAGCACACTTTAGGCAAGCTTTAGACTTGCGCCGCGCTTGTTTCTTCAGTTGTGTGAAATTTATGGTATAAAACTTTGAGTCGATCAGGACCGACAGCAAGGGTTCAACTTTTAGTGGCTCGGGACCAATTGTGAAGGTTTTAATTTTAGTACCAAGGGCATAAATACAAGGGCGTTGCATTCAGACACACATGTCTAAATTCGAGGGCGGATTATTTATTCCGCGGTGTTTAAATGCAAGAGCGCAACAATTAGTTCCAGATCTTTAAATGGAAAGGTGCAAAGGTCAGTCCTGGGGATCCAAGTTTGAAAGACTAACGGTGGGGGAGCAAAGCTTGTTCCCGTCAACGGAAGTAGCTCAGGAGATTAATGGTAGTCTCAGCGCATTTAGTACCCAAAGGGAATAAGTCGCGCTCTTTTTTCCTTAAAATGTATTAATAATAATTCTTGATTTGGCATAAAGTTTTCGCATGATCGAAGGAAGCAAAGGCCCCGTTTAACTGACGAGATAATGCGCACGCGAACAAATCACGCGTCAACGACAAAAAATAAAAAAATGCTGCGCCTTCGAACACTGCTTACCTGAAAGAGACTCAAAATTAGGAGAAAGACGTTTCTAATTCGTTTACTTAAAAGAGAACGAAGTATGTTATCATAGGTGTTTATCAATGGGGTGGGTCGTCACGCCAGTGTTCTGGGAAATTGCTCTGATGTATGAGAATCAAGATTGCCCTTCCCGGTTTAAAGGATACAGGAACGTGACCAGTACCCAAAAATAATAGTCACATCCACTACTGCGTCTTTGTGTACGCCCCAAGAAGTAATATAAAATTCTGACGGAATGCCATCTGGACCTTCTGCAGCGCCGGTCTTCATGGCGCTGAACACTTGCAAACAAGCGGGTCGCTGAACGCAACTTGTCCTCATTTCTTTCATGAGGGATACGTGGAAGTTTTCCATAAACCTGCTGAACGGCAGCAAAAGGGTCACTCGCGCCTCTATCTTGTCTTGTCGTCAAAAGCTGAGGAAAGTACCCTTCAAAGACGGCCGTGACGTCGTATTCCCGATAAAATTTCCGGGCTATCGGTAGATTCAGATTCGATTCGGATACCGGCCTAACGGCCCGGTATCCGAATCAAGACCTGGACTCTCATTTAAGATCCGCGGAGGTGCCTTTTGCTCCTGAGTGCGGGAAATTGGTTTACCCCTCAGAAACTCTGAATTGAGAGTTGCCGAGTTCCGCCGGAGGAAGCGACTGTAACGGGCGCGCAGTTTTCAAAGTACTCCTCCGTGACAAAGCTCTGTGCCCCACTGCGCTTTGCAACGCGAATTCGTCTGACGACGTCGTTCAGCATTTTCGCTTGCTGAACCTTTCGGTGCTTTGCCGCGAATGCTTGAAGTTACTGCCTTCTGACATTCACTCCGTCCCATTGGGAGACGTCAAGGAGCCATGAAGCAATCGTGGCCGCTTTGCTGCGGCGCCGCTTTGTCGCCGCAGTCATCTCCCGTAGGAGAGTCCCATCCATGCGCCAAAAGGCGCTCAGTCCAGTCAGGATCTCGGGAACTGCCAATGTCGCAAAATGTGGGCGATGGTCAGAAATGTATTGTGGACAGGCGGAATACGCGAGATCAGAACGTAAAAAAGTTAGAGGCAATATGCAATGTCGAAAACGGCTTTGGGAGCCGCCGCGTGACCACGTGAAGCCAAAAGCATTGGGTTTATTTTATTTGCCAAGCGGTCCGTAAATTAAAATAATCGAGAAGTCGCCCTAACTATGCAGCTGTACACAGTTTCTCCCATGTTCTTAAACGTCATTAAAGTAATCTATCATGCAGTTAAAATCACAGACAGCCGAAACTGTGTTTCCAAAAAAAAAGTGTCTAATGAATTAAAAAAAACTACTATTTGCGCTGTGTCAGAGATGACAGTAATAAAATTACTGTAAAAAATTACAGTAAATGATTTATTTTGTGGTAATAATTTTTTATTGAATTACTTTAGCGTGGGAAGTAAGTAATGTCATTAAATATTTTGTGAATGTAATTTTGAGAAAAAACCCTCATTACTTTTGAGACTACTTTTTTTTCTCGAAATCAGACTGTTCTTTGCATGTCGAAATATCGTAAATCAGACATCGGAGCAAATAAATGAAGGTCATCTTAGCGAAAGTCATCTACAAAAATACGACAGACGCACAAAGGCGGGCTTGAAAGGCGATAAACGCGGAAAAAATCTTTCTTTTAAACACTACATTGCAAGTCACGATGGCTAATGAACTTCACATAAAGAGATTTGCGGTGCAAGGTGATAATGACGTTATTAGACTCCATTCACCCCTATGTCGAGATTGCAGTTAGAGCTAGACCCGTTCGACCAATCAGAGGCCTCCCTTTGTTCACCTGATCCGTCTCTAGGCGGGGGTATGGGCTAGGGCGCTGCAACGTGGCCAAAGTAAGACGTACGACTTGTCGAACGAGGACCTAGCTTCCACCGCAGGCAGTCTTAGTTTAGGGGTGAACGGAGTATATACTTCGTTCATCCCTAACCTGACAATGCTGTGAGAGCTGCAAGCTCCACCGGAACCAACCAACCGCCTTGTTTTTAGATGCGGAGCATCTCTTGCTCGGGTCTATGTCCCGCGGCGTCGTAGTCCGCACCCGCACTACGCACGCGCAACTCTCCTTCCCTCTCTCCAACAGCTGCGCGTTACTCTCTCAGCTCGCTCTCTCTACCAGCTGCGTGCACTTCGCGTGCGTTCGCTTCGATTCACACTGCGCGCGCATGCCCAACTCTCCTCCTCTAGTCTCCTCTCCTTCAAGTGTGAATATAAGCAGCGGTAGCGCGCGTTCCCCCGGAGGAGTGAAAGGAGGATAGTTTTGGGCACGCGGGTCGCAGCGCCACGCCAAGGCTTTCCAGTGGGGTGGGCTTTCCCGCAACTCTACGGCTGTCGTCTGCTAGCGTTTCTCGGCCGCTCGCGTCCGCCGCAGCCCAAATCCGGCCGGCCAAAAGAAATCAGTCAAGAAGGGAATAAATTAATTAAGCAAAGAGAAGCTATGCTTGCCAATTCTAAGGAGGATAATTTGGAAATGATGTAAATATAAGCAGAAGAAAAGTTATGCTAAATCTAAAAGAAGAGAGCTATCGGGGGCTGGTGCGGGGAGAACCGACGCGACGGAAGAAGGAGAAAAGAAAAATGAAATGCAAAAGGAAGGAAAAGATTAGCAATTAAAAATAAAGGCAAGCGAGAAGCTGTACCACGAGTTCAGCGCTGTTGACTCCACTTCACTCCGTTCTTCCGATGAAGTGTGATGGAAGCAACAGTCCCGTCAGTTAGTCGATTGGCGCAAGCAAGCGTCAGCACCACCCCACAAACTAACAGCAACGCTACGTCCACTGAAGACAAAGCTGCGCAGCGAAGGGAACGCGACGCTGAGCGCAAACGCTTGAAGCGAGCGGCAGACCCTGAACTACGGCAACGAGAAGCGGCGTCCATTCGCAAGTTAACAACGTAATAACACGCAAGTTAACAACGTTACTAACAACGTTACTAACACCGTTAATAACACCGTTAATAACGATCCGCGATGCTCCGCATCACCCCATGGTTCCCCTCGGGAAGATGGTGTAATTCTTTATTACCTGGCCCCTTCGCGCGTAGGGTATGAACGACAGCGTGGCTACGTTGCGAAAGATACAAGCGTAACTGTCTAGCGAGCACGTAGCTTCTACCGAAGTGTAAGCTTGGAAATGAATGGCTTATTGGCTAAAATGCGAAAGGAACGTCACCAGTAAAGTCAACACAATTTAGATATATGAGACAGGAGAAACAGACCTCCAGCCTTCTTTCTTTTACGTCGCGCAAGTTCAAACACTGAGCTTCTATCGTCGTGAACAAACGACGACCGGATTAAACATATAATCCCGAATGCCTCATCAAAGCACCCAAAACGTTTCGTACGTAGCCTGGGACATGGCAAGGAATAATGCTTTTTGTAGTCGGAAAAGAGAAAGAAGTTGCTTGTCGCGAATTGCATATCTGCCTTTTCTTACAATGTTTATTCGTGGAATAAGCAAACCAGAAGATATCGCCATCCGTTTGTTGTGTAAGTACACGTTTTGAGAAGCTCTCGCCATCACTTTCCTTACACTGGCAACGAGTCTTCCCAGCAAACATCCAGCAGAATTGAGTGCCAATGCCCAAGACCTTCGGATCTTCGTGTGTTTCAGAACAACACTCATTGAGAGGAATGCCGGGGAATGCTTCAACTAGTGGTCTTGAACAAAATAATTCGACTGGGTCCGAGTCGGATGGAAAACGTTTCAGATGACAACATCAAGTAAAACTAGCTCCCATGGCCTTACTTAAGTTACTGATACGCACTATAAGATTTTCAAAACCACAAACACGGAATAATATCTCCA
Organism: Ixodes ricinus; assembly: GCA_037355805.1. NCBI lineage: Eukaryota > Metazoa > Arthropoda > Arachnida > Ixodida > Ixodidae > Ixodes > Ixodes ricinus. The sequence continues at coordinate 32,170 of JAZHYW010041910.1, read as the reverse complement.
CTTAACTAAGGACCTTCGCCGTTGAGTTAACACCGAAACCGCTGAGTCGAACGTCTTAGAGCTAAATATCGAGCAGATGTTATGCATCATATTTCAAGTATCTTTCGTGTGCCCCAGCGGAACAACTTTTCAGTATGGTTCACTTGGAGGCGCATGAGTCGTCTTCGAAATGAACAATATGTAAGTTCTGGGATATATACTGTAGAAAACGTGAACACGGATTACTGCCTTAAAGTAGTGAAAGGTGATACCGAAGTAATTTTCTTACTTTATGAAATTAGATGTAATATAATATATATAGTTTCGAGTCTACGGTAATTTATATCGTAATATGTTTTAATTTAAAAAAATTATCAAGAAAGTAATTAGTCAAGTAATTAGTTACTTTTCGAAAGTAATTTTGTCAAATCTGCGCTGTGCTAGTGCATACACGTTAACTGGTCGAATCCCCGATTTCCTAGATAAAATCAAATATGGTGACCCCGTCGTCTAGATATTTAGAACAAAATCTGCCCGTCAGCAAGCACGACCAAAAACGGCAACGCCTACGCTCGTAGAAAGTGACGAACTGCAAAGAAAAAAAACATAGAAATGAAAATTTAGAAAACACTTAACCTTTTCTTTCGCATCGCCTTCTCATTTTCCGTGCAAGCGTGTCTTGCGTGGCCCAGTAATTAGCGTGCCTGGCTCGCGACGAAGGGTCTTGGTTCGAATCCCGCCTAAAATTATTCAAGTTTTTCTTTAAGACAAATGAATTACGTTATGAAGTGAAATCATTTGAGACGTGTGACGACCGCATTACGTGTTACATTTTATTAACTCTCATTCCACGCGTGACGTCAGCTTTTACGTGACCGTCATGGGTTGTCTGAACATTTTCGCACGAGGTCATGTGGCTTTGAGGACATGACCCTCTTGACCAATCAGGAGTTTTCGCGACACGCCACCAATATTAGATTTTTTCTAGTCACGCCAATGACGCCCGATTTTTTATGACACGGGCTCCTTAACGCATTCGCGTTAAAATGCAAAATGTCATGCCTAGAAACAAACAAAAAAGCAACACTACACACAGCCCTTAATAAATAAAATAAGAACAACAGGAATTGAATTTGCGGCAGCGCTCTGCGCTGTTCATTTCTTTCCCTTGTCAGTTTTTTTCTTTTTTCTAGCGCTTTAACTTTCTAAACTATGGATCACCAACTAGCCCAAGTCCATACTCTTCTATTCACTTCCTATTTCACGTACGGCTTTTGTGAAGACCGTTCGGAGGTGTTTGAGACCGTCGTGATTGACAGCGTTCTTCTGGTCGCGTTAACACGGTCGGACGCGAAGACGCCGTTGCTGTCACTCACAGACGTCAACGAATCATTGGGGTCATTGGGTTCTTCAGGCACCTCAAGAGGAATTAGACGCGCCTCACGCACGACACTCCTTAACAAAGTTTCCGCGTACTTGCCGGCGACTGCTGCACTGGTCGGTGACAGTTCTAGACTGTGCTCGTCGATAACCAGCGAGCGGTTGGACCCGCCGTCTAACGTGTCACCGGCGCTGGCACAAGGGGTCATGGGTTCATTAGGGGTGCTATGCTGAGCTGCGTCACCAGGCGCAGAAAGTGCCGTAGGTGAGGGGAGCTACCGTGGGCGTTTGTTGGGCGAGCCAGGTGAACTCGACAGGGAAACGCCGGGGTCAACACCCAGAAATTTCATCGCCGTGAGCAGTCTGTTGTGGCATGGTCATAAACCCGTTTCTTGCACGAACAGGGGCTGGCATTGGTTATGTGCCCAGATACTCCGCACTAGCAGCATCCAGGTGTTCGGCACACCACTCAGAAGCGACCCTCTTGGCCGCAGGGAAGAGACACCTGTTACAAACCCCGATACTCGCACATTACGCGTGTCGCAGCGACGTTGATGAAGTTGGGAACCGCTTTTTTTCATCTCGATACGGTCGACACTCATCCGGTGTACTGTATGGGGTGGTCTTATACAAGAAAGCATAAAGTTGGGCGAGTTGGTTAGACATCGTGAAACGGGAACAGCGCGAAAACAAACGAGGGAGATAGTAGAAGCGGTAAGGACAGACACGGCGCTGAGTAGCAACTGAAAGTTTATTTGTGCACAAAACACGAAATAAAGAGTCAAAAGCGCACAAGCAACCCGTGAAACCGATTCCACGACACGCTTATCCGCGATCAGAATAACTTTCCACAAGTCATGATAACATTCACCTCGTCGCACTTCGGAGCTACGGACGGCGCACTGACGCACGCTTCCTCTCCTTTCACAGATATAAAAAAATGCTTCATCAATTTCCCTCGCGGTTTCGTTTCTGTGGCGTGCTAAAATTGTTATATCATGAAAACCTGGCTCACAGCCACATCGGCTACAATGAATTGCGAGGCAGCCAGAGGGGAAGAAACGGAGGAAAGGGAATGTCCGTGCATACGCTCTCGTGTCGAACACCCTATGCGACTCATCTTCATTTCTTAATGGCCACTCGGTCTGATTTTGGGTTCTCTTCGCCCCATCGCTTCGAGACGGTTATGTATTTTAATCCCTTCAGTAGTTTTCAGTAGTTGCAAGCAGACGAAGCCGCCGCGAGGGCTGGATAAGCAGACGAAAAAAATTACACCATCTTCCCGAGGGGAACCATGGGGTGATGCGGAGCATCGCGGATCGTTATTAACGGTGTTATTAACGGTGTTAGTAACGTTGTTAGTAACGTTGTTAACTTGCGTGTTATTACGTTGTTAACTTGCGAATGGATGCCGCTTCTCGTTGCCGTAGTTCAGAGTCTGCCGCTCGCTTCAAGCGTTTGCGCTCAGCGTCGCGTGCCCTTTGCTGCGCAGCTTTCTCTTCAGTGGACGTAGCGTTGCTGTTAGTTTGTGGGGTGGTGCTGACGCTTGCTTGCGCCAACCGACTAACTCACGGGACTGTTGCTTCCATCACACTTCATCAGAAGAACGGAGTGAAGTGGAGTCATTAGCGCTGAACTCGTGGTACAGCTTCTCGCTTGCCTTTATTTTTAATTGCTAATTTTTTCCTTCCTTTTTGCATTTCATTTTTCTTTTCTCCTTCTTCCGTCACGTCGGTTCTCCCCGCACCAGCCCCCGATAGCTCCCTTCTTTTAGATTTAGCATAACTTTTCTTCTGCTTATATTTACATCATTTCCAAATTATCCTCCATAGAATTTGCAAGCATAGCTTCTCTTTGCTTAATTAATTTATTCCCTTCTTGACTCATTTCTTTTGGCCGGCCGGATTCGGGCTGCGGCGGACGGGAGCGGCCGAGAAACGCTAGCAGACGACAGCCGCAGAGTTGCGGAGAAAGCCCATCCCGCTGGAAAGCCCTGGCGTGGCGCTGCGACCCGCGCGCCCAAAACTATCCTCCTTTTCTCCTCCGGGGGAACGAGGCGCTACCGCTGCTTATATTCACACTTGAAGGAGAGGAGACTAGAGGAGGAGAGTTGGGCATGCGCGCGCAGTGTGAGTTGAAGCGAACCACGCGAAGTGCACGCAGCTGGTAGAGAGAGCGAGCGGAGAGAGTAACGCGCAGCTGTTGGAGAGAGGGAAGGAGGAGAGTTGCGCGTGCGTAGTGCGGGTGCGGACTACGACGCCGCGGGACATAGACAAATACCACCTAGAACACAAGGCCTGCGCGTTTCCTCCTCTAAACGTCATAACTAGTAGATCCCCTCAGCGCCCTCTAGGTAGTCCGGATGAGCACCGTCGTCCGCTACATCGTCTGCTCCATCAACTACTTCAGTGGTCGTGCTCAGAACGAGCTCACATTGCGAAGTCCGGCAATGTTGATGGTGTCGCATGCACGTTGCAAATGAACTGTGGTAGCTCGTTATTAGCTCGCGCTAAGCAGTCGCGCACGCAGCTGTGGCCGCCAGTAAATGCGGCGTAATTCCTCCGAAAACCCACGGGAGCGGCGGCGAACGCCGATAAAGGAATCGGAGTCTACGTAACCAGACGCTTTGCGAGCCCCGTTTTGTCACCCCGAATAGCTGAAACAATTCATTACGGTCCGTCCGCTTGCGAAGCGAAATCCACTGATCGCAACTGCAACGACAATCAAATAACAAAGCACGCATAAACAAAGATATAGCAGTCTATATAGCGGTCTCAAACGGCACTCAGGGGATCACACGAGTTTGGAGCGCATCTGGGAAGCGGAAGAAAGGCGTTTAGCTGCTTGAACTACGTCGTAAAAGGTTACTGTTGATGCGTTGCTGACTGCGTTGTCACAGTTCCTTACCTGAATAGGTGATCATTAAAACGTGCGCAAACAGCATGCTAAGATTACCAGAGCAAGCGAACCAGCCGCTGCAGCACAACAAAAACAAAGAAGTAACAAGAAAATGACCGTGCAAACGTTTTCCGAACTTTGCAGGAAAGATGGGGTCCAATTCTCAGACGAAAATAAAGAGAAATGGGGTCCAAACACCGAACAACGACGAATAAAACAAAAAGTTATCATACGATAGAAAAATACAAATCACCCAGCAAAAAGCTCCTTCAACGAAAACGATCATTGCAACGCGTATGGAAAACAAAAGAAAAAAAAATGGAAAGCAACAGCATAAAAAAGGAGCTTAACTTTTTTTTTTGCACTTGTTTGTTTTAGTTTAATTTGAATGCTGCAGCAACTTAATTACTCACGTTTGTTCGGTCTTCGGGAAACGGAAGAAGGCTTTTCTAACACATCGCAAAAACTTGTTTTTGCAGTGGTAAGCAGCACATGACATGCCTGCCATCTCCAAGTATGTGCTGGTGTATGCCTGAAGGCGGCCGGTTGATCAACAAACGATGACCCATAGCGGACGTTCCGGCGTAGGCAAATAAAATTCGAATATAAATGTATAACGAGCTCGCACTTTTAATATATTTAATAAATACCAAAAAGCACGAATGAAGATTTCGGATTAGAAACTCAAACGAAGGGGAAAATATGAGGTCATCGCAGACGACAGTAGAAGAAAACAACAACAAAGTTGCAGACGGCCCTCAAAATATCCGGGCACAGCGTAGTAGACGGACTGGCGGTAGTAAGCGCAGAAGTGAAGAAAAGAGACCAAAAACTAATCCAAACAAGGCAAAACAAAATGCGCGATGGTTCGAACGTAGAGGAAACAAAACAAAAACACACACAAAAAAAACATAAAACGCTGGAGGAAGAAAGAACGCGACGTCGTAGCTCCTCCTCAAAAAAAGAAAAAAAAAAAGAAAGTAGACATTTAGAAATGAAAAGAGTTGTTGACGGCGGGTCCAAAGGGTGCCGACGTTTATCGTAGACGGCGACGAAGACGTTAGTCGTTAGTCGTCCGGGCGCTAACAATCGGAATTTGTGTTCCGTATATAGCGTGACCGAAATCACTTTTTTTTTGCACTACGACGCTCTCCCGGTTTTTTTTTTCTCTTCTTTTGGACGCGCAAGAAGACTGCTTTTCTTGTAACTCCACTTTTATTAATTTCAGTAATAGCGTCAGATTTGCATGTGCACAATCCACTTCTTCCAGGGCATGCTGACATTGCAATGACGTACGTGGTTCGAAATTGCCTTTTGCTTCTTCATCCTATTCGCCTATTCGACAAAAGGGTTATAAGCAAGACATTCATGAGAAGTGGGAACTGCAACAACGAAAGAAATTGATTGATAAGAACAGTAAAGTTGAAACGTAGCTCCATTCTAAAATTTTTGTACATTGCCCTTTTTTCAAAAGACAATCCGAAGGTACATTCGTGTTTTGTCTCGCTTACATAAGTTGTGACAGAGTGTTTTCTCCAGGGGAGCCCCGAAATTTCAACCTGAAAGCTCTAACATCTTTCCCACGCGAAGAAAATGTCCTTCACTTATGAGGTGGCACCTATTCTTTAACATTCAAAGCGGCGAATACCCGTGACAATCTTTTTCATTGGTCACCTCGCATGGAAATAGGCGAAACCAATGCGTTGCGGAGAATTCGTCTACTAGCGGAGGCGCCGAGCTCGCCAGGGGCGCTGCGATCACTTTTCGCCCCCGCTCCGCGGGGCTCCTACTCTCGTCGAGCTTCGGGGTGTTTGCCGCTTGGGGCGGGTCGGGGATCTACTAACGAAACGTCATGCGCAGGCCTTGTGTTCTAGGTGGTATTGCATAGACCCGTGCAAGAGATGCTCCGCATCTAAAACACGCCTCCGCATGGTGCGTCTTGCCGCACTGATACGTACGACGGAGCAATATACCACGTGGTTTCTAACAGGCTCGTGATTGGACCCGGCGGCCTGTAGCATTGGGCTTTAGTCCATCGTAGGGTGAGACGGAGTATCACAGTATTGAGCAGTGTACACATCGCGACACTGTTGGCGCAAACACGACATGGGCGCATTTTCGCATTTTACTTCTAAATAGTATTAGTGAGCTTGAAATTTCATCGCTTACAGTATATAAGTAAATAAGCTTTTTCCGTAGCAATAGTAACTTGGATGACATCTCTAGGTTTCAAAGAGAAAAACTGGAAAAAATGGCGATCGCTTGTTTGCGCTAACAGTGTCGCGCTCTGTACATAAACAGAAAGCATAGATTGCGTGTATTTCTGTTGTGATGGGCTTAATAAGTGGCTTTATCATCTGAAACTTCTAACATATAACTAGCATTTATTCCCTTAAATAAAAACAAAAACAAGTGTCTTCAGAACAGTCTTTAGTGCCACTTTACCCAAAAGCAACCGAGGAACAGCATGCACGTCACGAACACACGCGGGAAGCCAGCACTTGCGATCAGCTGTCGAGCACCGTGTGTCGTTTGGCCAGGTTGCACATGATTATACTTTTGGAATTTTTCAGATGCCTAGAGCTATAAAATGAGTTATCACCAAAAGCAATCTCAGAAACCTCCTTCAGTGCCCCTCTAACTTCATAGCTGCAGAATGTTGTCCCCGCATAAAGTATATAGTCCTTTCCAGCGTGGAGCTGGTCGTAATCCCCAAATTTTAAGTTGAATGGACTTTGCCTTGAATGGGCTATAATTTTGCTTTATGTCAAGTACTTGTGAATACCTAGTGAGTTTCTGTAAATTCTGCCCAAAATAAAGCTGTCAATTCCATCTCGCCAATGCACACACTTTTATATTTCATGGACAGCACACCAGCCGAATGCAGCAGTCCAGGGTGCACTGCCACCTCTCTATGAAGTCAGGCAAAGGAATGTAAGTGACTGGTTTACTCTTTTTTTTTACATTGTCCTCGTAACTGATTCTTCTAAAGAATGAACTGCTACTTAAGGCTGAACTGCAATTTTGATCCACAGATTGTGTGTCGCGTGACGCTGTGTCACCGAGCCCTGCCACTCGTGCTTTGCCCATGGGCGAAGGGGATCGAAATAGGCAAACTCTTTTTCTGTAATAACCAACATCAAAAGTGTTTAGTCCGGCAACAACAGGAGTTAGATAAAGATAATTGCCAATCGCCACTCGGCTTTCTTGAATAGAAGGCGTTGTGGCAGAGTGAAATGGTCAGTGCATCACCAAGTTTTGTCCTGCGGCCTTTTTTTTTTGGGGGGGGGGGGGTGTACAGTTTTGTAGGTATCTGGTTTCAAAGTTCAGTTTCAGAACTTGCGGCACAACTAAATCCATCGGCTCTAGCATGATGACAACATTGATGGCATCGTTGCTTTCGTGCCACTGCTGGGGCTTGAATACGTAGCGCGTCTGCTGAGGAAATGCCTTGCAATGATCATCATGGGTACTGCTCGACGCTTTGCGGAGCGCTCAAGTGCAGTCTGACGGCACTTGAACTGCTCGGTCTTACGAGAAGTGCGGCGCGTTCAGCTTTCGCCGTCAGTGTTGTCGTTCTCTTTCGAATGGTGTTTATCATGTGCATGCTCTAATGCTTGCACAAAACTTTGTTGTTCTGTTTTTAATCTGCTGCCAACATCAAGAACTTGTATGATGGCGAGGCTACCTCGTTTTTCTAATAAGGAGCGAAAGACACCTTTTTGTGAGGTTTACAAACAAAAGATGGAATCGGAATAGAAGAGAAAAACACAACTTGCCCAAGGATTCCAGGAAAATATAAAAACCAGCCGGCTTCGTGCAACTGGCAGTCCCAATATTCAGGGTTTTTCAGATCAACTAGAGTCCGCAAAGTCGTTACTGGCACGTGTTTTTCGGATTTTATAGGATTTATCCGAAAACACTATAAGCAAAGGCAAAATGCGTATTTACACAGAATGTGTCATAGGGCTAAGTCATGCGAAAAATCTGCAATAGTTGCTTGCAACGTTTTCTTGCAATGCTGGACCGTTAAACCTTGGACTGTGATGCAGAGTCTCTCTCTCTCTCTCCCCTTCCCAGAATCTTTCGTGTCGTCGTCCAGAACCCTCCTCCTCCCCTTCTTTGCCAGGATCTTTTGTGTCGTAAACTCGCTTACATAATAAAGTGCAACCTACTTAAACGATAATGAGAAAACCCAAAATTTCAGTCGTCATTAACCGATCATCGTATCTGGACTAGAAACTGATCATTTCCAGTCTAGAAACTCTAGAAACTGATCGTTGTAAGCGGTACATTGTTGTATGTGGTATCATTGTAAGTGGTTTGCACTGTAATATTAATCTGGCTTACATGTGAAATCTAGCGCCAATGCGATCTTAGTGCGCAGACATTGTGGACTTCAGCTTTGTCAGCATGACCAATACTTGGCCCTTTTCTTTTGCTTTTTTAAACTATTATTTCTAAAAATCAAGGCAACTAACTAATTGAATAAATAATAATTAAAGGGTGGTGATTAAACATATTAAAAGGTTTAATCTCTGCCCACTTCTAACATATATATAATTTTTAAGATTACCAGAATACAATCCTAAATTTCATGCAGCAATATATATACTTCTAGCTAGTAACTACTGATTCAATTTTCTTTCAGATGCTTTGAGCTACTATGTCCACCAGCATTCAAACCCCGAGGCTGCCAACCTGCAAGAGGACCACGCTGTTCTTGTGCGGCAAATGAACAACACCATGAAAAACTTCCTCTCGGATCTGGACTGCACCAAACTGTGAATGTTTTTTTTCTTTTATTCGCTTTTAAAGGAATATTTTACCTTTACGGTTCGATGTTGTGCCACCTACTTCCAAGTTTGTTATTGTCTAGTCAGACTTTTTAAATCTTTACAGTGTGGTGCCTCGGGCATATTTGACCAACAGGCGTTGCACCGCACCATGAATGTTTTTGTTGTTCATCCCAGCCAATCCACCGTTGAGAGAGCGTCACGTTTCCTTGAGCTCCGCCCAACCAGAATGTAACGTGACACCCTCCCGGCGCTGAATTGGCTGGGGTGACTGTAGCCTCCGCTGCGCTCGGACGAAAGGTGAAACAATGTGTTATCTTTAGGGTTTTATGTTGCGCCACACACTGAATGTTTTTATTGTCTAGTCAGACTTTTTTATCTTGTTTAGTGTCTCAGGTATATTTTGAGGGCACCACGCAATGTTTCTCATAGTTCTTGTCTAGTCAGACTATTTTTAGCGTTATAGTATTGCAGGCATATTTTGAACATGCCCGAAAATTTTAATATGAATAAGGCATATCAAAGTATTGGTAAATTCAGGTTTGTAATCAATATTCGGAGACTCTAAATGGCGTTTTTTGCTGTTTGCCTTTTAGGATAAGGTAAAGCAGGTTATGTGCGAGGTAAAATTTTCAAAATAAACTTGTTTTTATTAAATTTTCTACACTTTAGAGCATGACCTCAACAAAAAAAAGTTATTGAGCCCTGGATTTACCAATCCTTAATATGTTATTTATTCGTGTTAACATTTTCAGGCACATCCAAAATATTACCGAAATCGTCAAGTTTTTGGCATGGAATGACCCTATACAAAACCACTAAACTAAAGGATTGTTTAAAGTTTCAATGTCAATAAAATGGTTGTGACAGTTTATGGCCTGTGTTTTCAGTATGGTGAAACTGGATTTACTGAGCATATGATAAAACCAGCCATACTGGTCACACAGGTACACTGGCTGTTCCGGTTTCACTGGTGAAACCGGTAAAACCGGTGTACCTGTGTGTCCAGTAAGGCTGGTTTTATCATATGCCCAGTAAATCCAGTGTTACCAGTGCATCCAGTATACCCATGTTCGATAATCTAGTTTGATACTGGTCCAGTATCCCCAGTAAAACTACCAGTATTCCCAGTATATCCGTTTAATAATCCAGTTTGATACCGGCCCAGTATTCCCAGTAAAACTACCCAGTTTGCCCGTCCAATAATCCGGTTTGATACTGGCCCAGTATGCCGAGTATGGAATTTGTTTCAATAGGGTAAGCAGTAGCTGCCTGTCAAAGTTTTCATCAGTTATGTTTGCCCGCTTCCTTGAAAATACATCTCCGGCGACGCGTAAGAGTCGTTCCGACGCGCTTGAAAGAACGGCAGTGTTGTGCTTCTGGAAGAACTGGTGAATCTTCGGGAACTGCGCCTTCATTGAGGACAGCGTGTAATGGGTTCTGTGCTTTCCCGTGTTCGCAGCCTCCGGGTTTACATTCGCTCCGTAGCCGGTTCGAGAAGATTCAACCAACTAACAAACCTTATTGTGTTCTCTGGGAGAAGGACATTACCAACTGTAGCGTTCAGTACAGCAACGTTTATCGCTGGACACGTCAGTCGAACTGTTCGACTGAGGTGTTCAGCGATATATGTTCCTGTACGGTCATACTGTCTAGATGTTTTTCGGGTTTCCCACCTACCGTTCTCGCAGTAGACGGATACTTAGGTTAGAATAAAACAAAGCCGTTTAAGAGGTGTTTTACACGTTACTCCTCAAAAGTAACGAGATACCGTTACTCGTTACTTGGTCTTAAAAGGAACTAAATGCGTTACTTGTTCCCTTTTTAGAAAAGAAGCTAAATACGTTACTCGTTACCGAAAATAGTAACTAGGTAGAAGTAACTCGTTGCTTGTAACGCGTTACGTACATGTCTGATCAGATGTGAGACACCGAGGATCTTGGCGTACGGTTCGAACACCTCTTGAAGGGCGTCGTCCAGGACGTGAGGAGGGAGTGGCAACACCGATGCATAAATAGCGTGCGTTGAACCCCTTGTTTCAGTGAAACCGGAACGTAACAACGTAGCAGGCTGCCCTACGTTACCAAGGTTCTGGGCCGTCTCCGTTGTGTTGACGGCAGCGAGAAACTTGCTTCCACCATGATGCCGGAGGTGGGTTAAACCACTACTGCGGACAATGGCATCCTGTGCATTGAAAATGTAGTAAAGAGAAACCTCAGACGGCGCTAAGATTACGAAGGACAGGGTCTTCGACGTGATGGCCAGTGTATCCTGGCCGGCCGCAGGGGTGGGGCTTCTGTGTCTCGCGTGACGACCTTAGACGCCGGCCACAGGTATGCGTGCCACAGTGGTACAATCTATATGCGCTTGAGTTGAGCTGCCGCTAGCAGCGAAGAATTGCCATGGACATTGCAGTTTTGGTTCTTTCAAAATTCCATAGCCTCGAAAGGGTAGTTCAATGCCCCTCGCACCATGTTCAACGGGAACATAATCGCATTGAAAGTGTTCCTCGCTAATATAGGCGTATTTGGCGCTGTTCATGCAATCAGCTCACCAAGAACTGCAATCCCCACATATATATTAGAGTGGTGGTGTTGGTCCTGCGTATTTAAGAGAGAAAAATCATATTTCAATGCCACCAAGAACTCTCGCTGCATATTATGGTGTTGCGAAAAGTGCGCTTGTTTTGCTGGTGTGTTGATCAACATCTCAGTATTGAAGAAACGTTTCTATGAACCTGTCCCTCACCAGCGAATTTACAGCGGTTTACTGAGATTAAAAAGGTCGAAGAGAAATTGATCATTCCATGAACAAAGACGAAGATCATACGGGTATCTTGGCACCACTTTCCAAGGATTCAATGACTTTAGTCGCACAGTAAGAGGGCACTGGTGGAGGAGGCGCAGTGGGATTAAGGAGGCAGGGCGGTAGGGGAGGTTTGAGGGCAGGAAGCAAAAGGAAGTGAGGCGGAGGGAGAAAGGGGAGTGAACGGCAGGACGGAGGGTGAAACACTGGCGAAAGAAATAAAGTGCGAGGAACGGAGCTGCAAGCAAGGAAGGGAGATGGGCAGGCAGCAAAATCTGAAGAGCGCGGAAATAAGTAGTGGAAGGAGAGTGAGAAAAGGGCTTACATCAAGAGGGAGACTAAAGTAATAAAAAAAAGAAGGAACAAGTGGAAGAGAAGAAGGTGATCTTGAGAAAGATAGTGGCGGAACTGGCAGGCCGAGGCAGAGAAGAAAAGGAGGGACGGGTATACGTTCGGAGAGAAGAATTGGAAGTTGGGGAAGAGAAAAAGAGAGGACAGAAGGAGAGATCGGGTGGAGGGGGGTAGTAGAGGTGGTTGAGAAGAGGGAGGAAGAGAGAAGGGGAGGGCAGAAGGAAGGTAGAGGGGAGTAACGTAAGAGTAAGCGGTGCTAGACGAATTGTATGGCTTGCTGCAAATCAACTTCCCAGCTGAATTTAGCTGCGACACTGAATTGGTGTAAAGTGAGAGGGGAACATATTTTTATATAGGACATGTGACGTCAAGTTTCATGGTCAGCTTGGAAACTGTATTGGTGTATATGTCGCCTGACGTTATTTTTTTCTTAAATTGAGTGGAAAATGTACGGACGCACTGACGAGGCAATGTGACGAAATTCTAGGATAAAGGGAGGCATGGTTCCATTACATGCATTTCAGTATTTAATGAAGGCTAGTGAGTTCACTTTTCAAAAAAAACACGAGGTAAACAAATCACGGTCAATAATGAAAGGATCCTAGCAAATGACGGAACTGATATTACATTCAGACCAACAGATAGGGTGTTCTTCGGGAAGAAGTGCATGACGTTTTAATTTGCGGAGCCTGGAATGCGTGTCAGACTGCGGTGTTTCGCGTCACATACACCTTTTTTGCATAATCTTATACCAGCGCGCCACTGACATACCCTCTAGCCGGTTGGTTTTGGGATATCACGCTGGCAAAGGGTATGCGAAACTACCACGAAGTGTAGGCAGAAATGCTTAGAAAGGAATATCGCGCATAATTTAGGTTTCTCCTTATTTTGTTCTTTTTACTGTTTTACAATTACCTAAAATCCACTATTGTCTGACTATCAATGTGTTGTCGTTGGGTGCACAAATAATTTAAATAAGTATAAGAACAACCAAGGCAAGTATGCAATGAGCACAACAAGCTGCAGCGCGAGTATGGCTCGAATGGTATTGAGCTTCACATGTTCCTACGGATCCGTGTTCATAAAGCCGGTCGATTGTGAGCCTGAGTCACGAGAGATTTGTATCAAAATCATCATTACATTTATGCAGACCACTTAGTATACGGTAAGGAGACCAACTTCAACCCAGTACATGTGTTCTAATTGGGTTATCTGTCTTGCAATCGCTCCATCACATGTGATGTACATAAAAGCGTCAACGCACCTCCAGTCAAGATGCAGCTGTCAAAGACCAAAGCTTTCCTGCATATACTGCATAAATCGGCTCATATATACCTTTCTTAAGAAACTGAATCAAAACGCCACATTGATTTCGTCCTCGTTCTTTTGAAAAGGCAAAACGATGGCCTCTCATTACCCAGCTCGATTAAACCAGCCAAGTTCCAAAGAAGTTATTGTAGCCCACCATAGCAAAGTCTAAGAAAGTTTCCCCCTACCCACAACTATCCTACAGAGATTGCTGTCCTGCGAGAGGCAGCCGGTATTTCAAACTGTAAGCCACTAGATGATGTCATCGGCGCCCCAGTATTGGTGATGGTGGCCCCTATTAAAAAAAATGTAGACCGCTGAGGCGTCGAGCATGGCGCCGTACTGGCAACAAATGACGTCACAAAAGCTTGAGCATCATGCTGTCGGTTGTCGCCATCCGGGTGGTGGAGAGTTTAAGTTATTAAAAAACTCACTGCCAAACTCGGGTGTCGGTGTCCTCACGGCGTCCCGACTCTTCGCTGCCGAAGCTTCCGTGGACTGTGAAGACCGAGAGCCACCTGTAGCAGAATACGCTTTTGCCATTTCCCCCACAGCTGCCCTGACGCAGTAGACCGTGGTCCGGAACAGTATACGATTTGTGCCGAAATGATTGGGCGGAAATTGGGGGACCAATTTTCGGACACGGTGTAAACCAAACAGTTTGGAGCGCTCCAGGTACAAGAGTTTCAATTGCGCACTGTACTTGAAGAGATCGCATTTTTAATACGATAGCATTAGAACGATTGTTTTGACGAAATTCCGGCGGTATATTTCGTCTGTCAGTTGTCCCGTGGGACGCTCCATAGTTCAGAAGCGTCGACATGAGCGCGCGTCAACCTCTCCCTTTCTTTTTACGCTGATAAACGGACATGCACCGCCGGGTTTTCATAAATCTAGCTCTCTAGTTCTCCCCAAAGTCACGCCCACAGCTGGTGCGGAGCCAGAGAGGACGGGGCGCCGCGCAACACCTCCTAGGTAACAAAGTCGTAATGGTGATTGAGATGGGCCGTGTTCCAAAATTTACTCGATCTTACTCCAGGGTAAGGGTTTTGTACCCTTGGCGTTCTAAATCTACCCGCGTCCAGCGTTTTTCGATCTTTGCTGTCACGTGATACGATCCGCCGGAGTAACTCGGATCCATTTGGGTAAGATTTGGAACACAGCCATGGTTTAAGCAAAGGAGGCAAACGCCGGACACAGACTGGAAAGGAGTGCAGCGTCAGCACCATGATTGAAGTCAAGTTTGAGCCGCACTCTTAAAAAAGGAGTAGTACTTCGTCTTTTTTGGGGACTAGATCGATGTCCCTGAGAGTGATCCCCGCAAAAAAGCAAAACCCCGGTTTAGTTCCTTCCTTTTCTTTTGGTCCCTTCGCATTGATCCCTTTAGGTTGAAGTTTTGATCCGTTAAAAGGAGTGCTTTTGATCCCTACAGCAGGGCACCAGGGACTAAGTTTAACTCTTCAGGGGATTAATTATGGTCCCTTGAGCGTCGTCGTGTCTACAATTGGGGGAGTAACTTTGATCCCTTTGAGGATCAACAGTGCTGATTGGGGATTAACTTTTTTGATTGGGGACTAACTTTTCGTTCCTTTGGGGATTAATTTTGCCACTTAAATAAATGAAATTTATAGTGACGGGGGAGTAACTTTCGTCCCTTTGAGGACCATTTATTGACACTTTTAGGGATGAGTTTTATAAAATTAGGGGAGTAAATTTCATCCTATTAAGGATCAATTTTGACACTCTTAGAGACTACTATTTTATAGTAGCGGGGAAGTAACTATTCGTTCCTATGTAGACATGTTTTTTTAGTATTGAGGAAGTAAATTTCGTCTCTTTGAGGATCAATTTTGACCCTTTAAGAGATGAAATTTATAGTAGTGATGGATTAACTTTCGTCTCTTTGTGAACAAAGTTTTACACATTTAAAGACGAATTTACTAGTAATGAGACCCTTGAGCTGTGAATAGGAGTGAAAGGTTTGCGGCATTGAACAGCTTCCTATCCAGAAAAGGCAGATTGTGCAACTTGTTTGAAAATGTATTTTGTCGTATATGGTGCAGCTGATAACAGCATACCATGAAGTATGGACTTTTATGTCTGACGTCAGATTGCTGTGCGTGTGCGTACTGTGTATCTTATCTGAATATATTGAGCCCCGATTTGATGTTCCAGACAGTTGTTGTTCTGAGGCTGCCACTGTTGCACCTCGCAATAAAGTG
The DNA here is from genome assembly GCA_037355805.1 of Ixodes ricinus. Classification (NCBI taxonomy): domain Eukaryota; kingdom Metazoa; phylum Arthropoda; class Arachnida; order Ixodida; family Ixodidae; genus Ixodes; species Ixodes ricinus. The sequence continues at coordinate 16,431 of JAZHYW010041910.1, read as the reverse complement.
CTTTGCCAGATATGCGTCTCGGCCCCAAATGTAACAGTTGTCGACAAAGATGGCTGAAGAAACCAAGGAACTGAAGATGACCACAACTATCGGGAAGCCGCCGGAGTTCCAGGCGGACAGCGGAAACTTCAGGATTTATCTCGAAAGCTTCGAGCTGTTCGACGCAGCCAATGACACCGCAGACGAAAAGAAACTGCAAGTCTTCTTGACGGCCATTGGGGAAAAAGCTTACACCGTCCTGCGGAGCCTGCTTCTGCCGAAATGACGAAAAAGGTATCCTATCAGGAGGGCGTAGGCATTCTTAAAAAATACTACGCACCTAGACGCTCACTGGTCGCACAACGATTTTGTTTCAATCAACGAAAACAAGGGCCTCACAAAACCGTGACTGACTTCGTCGTAGAACTGAGGAAGCTCGCAGCGGCATGTGAGTTCGGCGCTTTCCTCGAGGAAGCTCTACGCGACAGACTAATCACGGGTCTGCACGCCGACACCATACGCTGCCGTCTTCTCGGAATGCCCCACATAGAAGTCACCTGGGAACGTGCCTGCAGCATAGCTACGGCCATGGAAGCGGCGTCTCAAGACACAAAGGAAATGCTGACGTCAAGCAACGTGGGACAACCTCCTAACGCCGTGGACGTCAACTGGCAACAAGCACCAGCCCCACCGCGTCGGACAGCGACGACGAGCGCGCCAAGTCACGGGGGCACGGACAGAAAGCTACGAAAGCTGCGGTGTAAAGGAATAAAAAACCGTGTCACCGGTGGGGATGACAATACTTACCTGTAAGTTGCCCTTTTCTGAACAGCGCTCGTTATAAGTGTGCTAAAAATGGACATGTTGCAAAGATGTGTAAACAAAAGTTGTGCAACACGTAGCCGAAAGTGAGTGTGACGGCGAATTGCTCTCGCGGTGTCACACAAACCAGAGTTTGAGCACGCCTGCGATTGTAATTACCGTCTTGTTAAATTGTAATCAAGTTTTGATGGAACTAGATATGGGGGCCGCAGTGTCGGTAATGTCCGCAACCGAGTGCGCGAAGCTCTATCCTCGTGCAAGCTTTAAAAAAGCAGACGTCAAACTCGTGACATACCATGGCACGCCTGTCACGGAAAAATGAATTGTGGACGTCGAAGTTTGCTGGTGTATTGAAAAATAAACTGAAGGCGCAAGAATGCTTACGTTATTTGGCCGAGACTGGCTCAGCAAAATAAAAATCGGATGGCATGAAGTCGTGCAAGTGAATGCCTTGGCCGCGAAAACGATATCGTTGACTGAAAAGTATCGCCACGTATTTGAGGCACACTCTCAGAAGAAAAAGGAATATTCTGACACCCCGTATCCCATATACGACCCCCAAATGTTCAGCCTGACGTACAGCGAGCTGACGTCAAACCGACGTTCCCAACTTTCACGAGCGGTTTGACAGCCGAGTGGAGCAACTTATTAAAATAGCAAATGTATGTGGTATTAACTACAAAAATGTATTCGGGGTTTTCTTGGCATTACTGCAAAACCTTAGTGATTTTCTTCTGTAGTCTTTAATACGCACTTTAGTTGTTTAATCATCATCATCATCGTCATCAGCGTCATTTATTTTCCTTGAGGGCCCGTGGGGCATTCTACAAGGGGAGGCAATAGAACAAGAACAAATAGAACGGTAAACACAATTATACACTGTAAGCTAGCTAGGTAGGTGAGATAAAGAGAGGGTAATGGCTTCAACAAATTTAGTAGTATAATTAATGGAAACGATGTTATGAGGTAGTGAATTTCGATCCTCGATGGCCAATGGTAGTGTGGAAGTCTGGTGAGAAACAGTTGATGATCGAATTTGACGTAATTTACAGAGGTGATCTAGACTCGTGAAAATACGATGGGGATGTGATAGCAGTGATTCTTTGATATGGTTATTGTGATAAAAAATTCTATGAAGGGGATAAAGGCGTGATACTTTGCGGCGAAGGGAAAGTGAATGAGGCTTAGCTGATTGGCGTACTCCTGATATTTTGGTATATGGTGAGTAGTTGTTATAAATAAAATGAAGGGCTCTGTTTTGGACGGATTACAGATTATTTGCAAGGTAGGACTGCCATGGGGACCATATAGATGAGGCGTATTCTAACTTCGATCTTATAAGAGTAGTATACGCTAGTCGTCTTCCGGAGGGTGTAGCAAGTTTGAGGTTACGGCGCAAGTATCCGAGAGAACGGTTAGTATCAGAAATAACTGAAGTTATGTGAGTAGTCCATGCTAGGTCAGAGGTTAGATGAACAACCAGGTATTTATAAGACGAGCGTGCTATTACTTGAGTGTTAGAGAGGTAACACGGAAATGGTGTGGCACGCGAACTGCAGAAAAATGATAGGGATCTACATTTATTGAAGTTTAACGTCATCTGCCATTTTTCACACCAACGGATTACAGACTCCAGGTCTTCCTGGAAAGTATGATGATCAAGGTATGAAAGAATGGGTTGGTAAATGGCACAATCGTCGGTCTCGCCGTTCTCAAGCACCTCGTAAAGTTTGAGGCCGTTTGTTTGACGTCAGCGCGCTCTACGTCGAAATGAAGTGTTGGGGTGTCGTATATTGGTCAAGGGGTTTAAGGATATACCTTTTTTTAGATTACAGGGTATGGAGAGATAAACAGTTTCAATGCTAGCATTCGTATGAAAGAAAATGCCTCCCCGGTGTTCTGTAAGGCGCGTCCAATGTCTTACGCTATGCGCGAGCAGGTCGAGCAGGAATTGGCAAACCTAGAAAAGGCTGGAGTCGTGTACCGGGTAAGGCACATTGAATGGGCTGCCTCCCTCGTAATCGTGCCGAAAAAGAACAGCAAAGAGCTTAAGATCTGCGGTGATTATCGTGTAACTGTTCAACACCTTACATGTAAGTTGACCAGTATCCTTTGCCGCTGCCCGAGGATTTATGCGCAACCCTAAGTGGTGGAACCGTTTTTTCGGTCCTTGACCTCTCAAAGGCATATTTACGAGCTCGAACTACGCGAGCGAGTACAAAAACTGCTCACTGTCAACACGCATTTGGACCTGTTTATGTTGCAGCGCTTGCTATACGGCGTAGCGTATGCGCCGGCATTTTTACGAGCCGTTATGGACCAAGTTCTGCACGGTCTGCCGGAAACCGCCTGCTATTTAGATGGCGTTGTCATCGCACTAGAGACACGTAAACCGTGTCATGACAGACTTGAGCAAGTGCTCATACACCTGAGCCAGCACGGCATAAGGGTCAACGCTGAAAAATGCCAGCTATTTCAACAAAGAGTGAAGTAACTAGGGCACGAAATTGACAAAGATGGGTTGCACCCCACTGCAGAGAAATTAGCAGCCGTAAAAAACGCTCCCAAACCGGCTAACGTGACCCAACTGAAAGCTTTTTTGAATTGGTAAATGTCTATGCGAAATTTTTACCTAGTCTAGCTACTGTGCTAGAACCGCTGCATCATCTGTTGCGCAGAAAAACGAAATGGCACTGGTCACGTCAGTGTGACAACGCGTTTAAAGCTTGTAAAAGAATGCTGCCTGAGCAAAGTGTTCTACAGCTGTATGACGTCCCGAAAGATATTCAGCTGACGTGTGACGCGTCAGAATATGGCCTTAGGGCTGTCTTGGCACATATTGTGAGTGGTGAAGAGAGACCCATAGCATTTGCGTCGCGATCACTTTCAACATCTGAGCGTAATTACAGCAAGGTAGAAAAAGAAGCCCTGATCATTGTGTTTGGCGTAAAGAAATTTCATAAGTACCTTTGCGGGCGAACTTTCAACGTGATGACAGACCACCAACCGCTGACGATACTGTTTGGCCCGAAGAGACAGGGAAGCGCTGTTGCCACGGCAAGAGTGCACCGATCGCTGACATTTTTTGCCGATTACCGTTACAAAGTAACGTACAAACCAGGAACAGCTCTCGGCCACGCTGATGCTTTGTCGCGACTGCCACTTGCAGACACTGAGGAACATTCGGAAGATATTTTTCATTTTTTTCCGGTCACTGATCTGCCACTCACAGCTAAAGACATTGAGCGTGAAACAGCCCATGACGACAAGTTGAGGGTTCGCAACATGATATGGTGTGGATGGTCTAAATGTGTGCCTGATGAACTACAGCCATTTTGGACGCGTCGTTTTGAACTTTCCATCGACGACGGTTGTATTATCTGGACAAACAGAATTGTCGTTCTAAAATGCCTGCAAGATTTTGTTCTGGGTTTACTGCACAAACAATATCTCGGAATAACAAAAATGAAAGCAATGTCCAGGTCAATGGTCTGGTGGCCTGGTATAGACGAAACACTCGAGCAAACTTTACGAAAGTGTAAAATTTGTCAAAGTTTCCTGCCGGCAGCACAGCCGGCACCGTTGTCAGCATAGAAGCTCTGTGAAAATCCATGGGAAAGAGTACACTAGGATTTTGCCGAGAAATATGTTAAGACGTTTGAAGGCAAGATAATGCGCTCGACGACCGCATGCGAGAGAATTAAAACTGTCCGTTCTTTGCTTGCATCGCATGGGTTACCAATGGAAGTAGTGACAGATAACGGTCCGCAGTTTCAAGCCTCTGAATTTCAAGATTTTTGTAAAGCGAATGGGGTCAAGCACATGCTCACGTCGCCTTATCACCCGCAATCGAACGCGGCAGCAGAGCTTGCTGTACAAACAACAAAGAGAATGACTGCTGAAACAGTTCATTGATGACAAAGAAAAAGGCAATACTAGGTCACTACAACACAGAATTGACACCTTTGTGGTTTCATATCGCACAACGCCGCACACGTTCACGGGAAAGACACCCGCCGAATTATTCGTAAGACAGAAACTGCTAACCCGCTTATTGTTGCTACGGCCAAATATTAAAAAAAGTGAAATGATCGAGAAAATTGAAAGTAAAAATGTGTGCCGATAAGCGTAGATCTGGGCCGAGATCTTTTAGGATGGGTGACCGTGTATTTGTACGTTCTTTGCGTGGTGATGTGGTGAGATTGTTGCTGGGCAAGGTGACTAAAGTGAAGTCGCCATCCACATACCTGGTTGTTGTCGAAATAAAGTAAGGTTTGTGCACGCTGACCACTTGCGACGGTCGTTCATTGAAAGTTCGGAGCAGCCGGAAGGCACTCCCGAGTTAAACATGCCGCATGCCACACAGATAGTTGCTACACCTACTGCTAGTAACCACAGCGTTGATGTGCCTGTACAGCCTACTCGTCAACCCAGTTGGGTGCCTACCAGTAAGGAACCTCCTAGTGTCATAAGAAGGAGCACGAAACACAGGCGACCTCCTAATCGCTTCTGGCCTGATGAATTTTAATAAGAGTGTTTTCAATAATAGTTGGGGAAGGAGTGTCGTATCAGCGTGCAGCTGGTAACAGCACGCCATGAAGTACTCACTTTTATGTCTAACGTCAAAGCGCTGTGCGCCTTTGTACTGTGCATCTTATCTGTATATATTCAGACCCAATTTGATGTTCCAGACAGTCGTTGTTGTGAGGCTACCAGTTCTGCACCTCGCAAGAAAGTGCTTTGCCAGATATGCGCCTCGGCCCAAAATGTAACATATCTCTTATGAAAAGTTGCACCAAGCGTCTTTTCAGAAGAGGGAGGTATTCAATACCGCATACCTTTCACTCTGCATTCACACCTAAAAGTTGAAAATATTGCAGATCTGAGAAGTCGCACACCTTTATTTGGAAAAAGCAAGCCTGTGTTGTTAAACAAGCAGCATCATGTCCAACCCTAATCTAAATGGTAATGATGGCTGCGAAGCCTGAATATGCGGACAACACTCGTAGAACTTTCAGGCAGGCTTTAGCAGCCAACGTCACCGTTTTACAAAAGAAGTGGCATCGGCCATCTGTAGAAAAAATAGCACTTTCATTGTGGAAATATATTTATTCTAGAACTAAACAACACTGAATATAAAAACAATTGCAGATCACAAGAAAGTATGCAAAATAATATGCTGTCATTTTAGCACTGAAGGACTTGCCAAAATTTAACATGACTAGCATGTATAGGCATGTACAATGATTCTTATTGCTGCAAGAACGCGTTCAAAATATTGGTGCCTGCACATTAAAAGTTTAGGCATTCACTAAATGTGCATGTTACTTGTTGAAATTGTAAGGCAATTTGTCTTCTTTCTGTGAAAATTGAGACCAACTTGCCAGGGACTACGATGGACATGCTTGCAGAGATAGCAATGCTTGTAAACTAGACGTCAATTTTGTTCTAAGCATAACAAGCAGAAGGTGATCTTTCATCTGCTCGTTGTGACTACTGGGAGCTACAACCATCGCTAACTCCATCATCTGCAGACATGACTGATAGTGGCACTGACCAGTTTGTTGGTCTTATTTTTCATGTGAAGGGAGCTAATCTTTGAAATATCTGCAAGAAAAGTTCTCATTCGGTTATATCCTGATTGAGCTTTCTACATGCACGATCCGATTTTTCTGGCTCGTTTCACAGCACTGAAACATATTGTAGACACCCTTTATATCAGTTCAAGAATAAGAAAACTTGGAGAAAAAAAAAAGTACCAAGAGAGAGCTCTTTTCAATGTCCTTTTTTCCTTGTGTAACGAAAATGACTATAAAAAATCAAACACTCTACTAAAAAGCTCCCAATCTTAAAATATGAGGCAGTAAAATGACTAGTTTAATTATAAATTAAAAAAAAACCTTGCATGGGTTTTTAACCTTCAGGAATATATCGTTCTAAAAACTTACTAGTATATAGGATGACCCAAGTTACCAGGCTCGATCTAAAATAGACCGTAAAAATCGAGCGCCTTCACGTAGCAATCTAAACTTTTCGTCAAAGGTGCATTTCATAGGTCGTTTTTTTCTTGTAAAATTACAAAGCATAGCTCGCTTTCTCTCTGTAAAAAATAGGGCCAAGAAACTTGCCACCTTCTACGGGTGCAGCGGACCATAGAAAGAAAGCAGACGACACGCAGACGAAATCCGTTGGTAGCAAAAGCGCCGTCGTTATGCAGACGCAATTTTGTTTAACTTTAAGTTTTGCTTTTATTGTCCACAACTACTTTTTTACCAAAGATACATTTCAAAAAGATTATGTTCATTTTAATAAACCCCGGTGGTCGCGAGCCGTTGCGATGAGGAGGTAGCGCCATCTATTAATACGAACCGCCCGCCGTAGTCCCTGGCAAGTTTCTTGGGACCTATTTTTTACAGAAAGAGAGCTACGCTTTGTAATTTTACAAAAAACCGACCTGTGAAATACAATTTTGACGAAAAGTTTAGATTGCTACGTGCTGGCGATGATTTTCATTGTCCATTTTAGACCGAGCCTGACGACTTGGGTCACCCTATATTTATAAATTAAAAAAAGAAACGAAACAGAAAACCTGGCTGGGGTTTTTGATTTTCAGGAATATATGTACTCAAGAAAGTAAAAATAATGTTCACTTAAATACGAATGCATTCTTTCAATGCATTACACAAGCACAGAAAATCTTTCTTTTAGCAGCACGTGTTAAAAAAGGGTGTTTTTTAATTTAGGATGGTCAGCAGTTTTGTGTTTATGCAGCCAGCTTTGAATATTTGAGACCTACAAGACTCCCGAAACAAACAAATGTGCGACGATATTTAACAAAGTACTGAAGATCAAAAATTTATACTAGGCAGAAACAAAGTTCCACAGCTTCCCGAGGGCCTTCTGCCTCGTAGGCCTGATTTATCAAAAAAAGCACACTGCAGTGCTCTGTTGATGTCCTGTTACACACTGCGATGGAATAGACTGCGTGGCACGTCTGGAAACAAAGGTTGGATATTAGGACAAATCATAAAATCGAGAGTCTTTGTACCAAAAAAAGAGCGCTACCCTTGCAGCAGACGCAGGTAACAGATGATAGACTAGCTGACACAGGTACAGTCATACACCCTAAACCTAATACCACAAACCAGTTACCCAAATATTGTTCTTGGCAATTCAAAGCTAAATTGGTCATTGGAGCAGCTGGAATACCTTCCCACAGGCTTGGTTATCATCAGGTACCCAAACTGCACCACGTGGATACACTGGTAGGCTAAGGAGTAACACAAACAACGCAAAAATTTACCATCTCCGGGCAATATTATGTTTGGGGAGCACTGTGATGTCTAAAACTCTTGGATGTTGTTGCCGTGCGAAAGGCTCTTAACACGGATGCATCTAACGCCTTGCATTAACGCCAGAAAGGTATGCCCAACAGCTCAAGATCTATTCATCCCTTCCAGTGAGGTAGTTTTGTCCCCTTTGACTTTGTGCCTCGCACAACCAGGAATCAAATGCTATGATTTGGCTTCAGTGGCTCATAGCATCTGATGCAGTACAATGTTATGTGAAATTGAGTACACTGTCTGGATTTTATCAGAATATCTCATTGCCACACTGCCATGCCACTGTAAGAAAGTAGGCAGTTTGAGAAGACAAACATGTCTAATCAGAAAACCTAGAATATATTTTGTGACCTGCACAAAGGGGTACTACAACAAAATTTTGGAGCTTATTTTTTGTCTAAGCTTGTTCAAAGGAGCAGTATTACATCGGACACACTAATATCTTGTTAAAAAAGACACGAAAATGAATTGTAAAACAAATTAAACAATTAGCAAGATGCACCTGGTGGATGTTGCTAAAGCCACTTTTGTAATGCCCGCCTAAAAACCTTGACAGGTAGTGACGATAACTGTCTCGCCTAGAACTATACATGTTTTGAACCTGACATCATCCCGTCAGCTCTACGGGTAGCACAATTGAAGAGGCGAGGGAGGAATCTCTCTTGTGTGTATCCCACGCCTCGCTATTCTTCCTCTGCAAGATTATAGAAGATATACCTGTCACTAAAAATTCACGCAAATGCAGCTTTGTGGTTAGTTGAGGTGGCCAGATCGTTTGCGCGCTTCGACCCTTCGGTAGCTGGAAAGACTAGGGCATCCTGATGACGTCAGCCTTACCGCTGGATGTGACGTGCTTGCCGCTGGCTGCTCTCCGAGAACTTGCCAGAGTGGGCTGTTTATGACGAAAAATTCAGCCATCAGGCTCAAAATACAAACGTGAGTTTGTCATTGATGGATATTGTGGATCATATTCAGCCTATTTCTGAACACGACGAGTATATTTCAAATTTTGACGAAGTATCCCTTTAAATCATTTCCATACCGCGTACGTAGCACAGACACTTCATGATATTTTTTTGTCCAACCGCCGTATACACTATACTCCGTTTCCCTTTAGTCAGGGCGCAGCGGACGCTACGAGCCATCAAAGCAATTCCAAAGCCGCGTGACCTTAGAGAGCGGGCGCAGCGACACGCGCCATGTGCTCTGTTCAAAGAGCACGATTGGCTGGGATTGCTTTTAGCATCCGCTGCACTCCGAACATAGGGTGAAATAAGAATACCATGCAACCAAATCCTACCAGGTTAGAAATAAGGGCATGATTTTGTTTCCTCATACGCACATAATTGAACAGATAAATCATCCATGCTAGTAGATTTGTTTTTTAAACAAATCCAAGTAATTGTGCTCAGTGCTGAGTGTCACGGCGCTGCAGCACAAAATATGAAGGCTGTATTTAAGCATCATATCAGTAATGCAAATTTATATATTTTCTTTTAACTACAGCCATTCACCAATCAGTTTAATGTCACTCACCACCAAACGGTAACTCACAATTCAAAATTAACGTGCAGCAGCAATTGGAATTTCAGATGCCGTACAGCTCACTGTTAGACATCTCAAATTTAATTTACACAGTTTGCAACCACCTATCACATGAACTAAATTGGCACCTATTTTGTTACAATAGAAAGCTAGCTGGATAGGGACTTCCGCTAACAGTCAATGAAGGCTAAACTCTAAAGCAGGTCTACATTGTTTCTCTGATTCTTTAACATCATCCATTCTGTCAACAGTCTAATAGAAATGTGTGGCTTTGGCTTGCCCTCTGTCAGTTCGAGGACGGTGGCCAGGTTTTTTGAGGCAATCTCAAAAAAGGGTTGCTTGGCATCAATGCTTGTGATGCGATGAAACTCAGCAAAATTCTGGAATGAAAATAGTTGATCTTTAGTCTACCTATAAATCGTTAATTTCCCTGTAGAAAAGCAGAAGGCAAGAAAAAACTATTCTCATTTTATTATGAGAAACAAAATCGTAATTGCAAAAATGTCAGTGGGATAAAAGAAAACTCGTGGTGCTTGTTTTTGCTACGGACAGTGATGTGATTGGTCTAAGCCGTTTTGGAGCACCTTTCCGAGCAGCCAAAAAAGTGTTTTGGAGCCGCTAAAACAAAGTTTCGGAGCAGAAAAAGTGGCTTTTGGAGCAGCTAAAACAGTGATTCGGAGCAGCAAAAGTGGCTTTTGGAGCAGATATTTTTAGAAAAATAAAAACATTCGTGTCAAGTGCTGGACAAAAGAAGAACACTTTGCTCGCCGCAATAAACAAATTATAGTCAAGTTAGACAACCTGGTTTAACTTGGCACCTGGGAGTCTTTCAACATGTAACTGAAACACCAATGATATGACACATTTTGCAATGCTTCAGTTGGATGGTACATTTATATGTACCCGTTATAGGTAAATAAGAACCAAACTGCACATATTAAAATTCATTTGAAAATGACCAGCTTAGTAGTAAATATCACAGCATTAGGTTGACTAGTTACATAATAAATGAAAGCATTCTGTTGATACACGTGACCACTGAAGTGCATTCCGAAATTGTCGCGCGAGCAAAGATGACTGCTCGATCGAAATCATGCCACTCCGCTCTGTCGCCAAGTGGTACCCAAAATTGTACTCAAAATGCAACTGTCTAGCATACAACACAAAACAGTCCAACCGCACGTGCTTGCCAGACCGGTCAGCGAGGTACAAGCTAAACACACAGAAAAAAAAAGAACCTGAACACATCGATGCAAGACGTCGCGAGTCACGGACAAAACGTTCTTGGAGCGCTTTGTGCATTAACTGAACAGAAGACAAACAAGCGCGCTGCGCGGGTTCAGCGTGCGGACGTGGCCTTCTTTGCCTTAGCTCACTTCTCTTCACCAACTCTCTTTAGTGGCAGATTTTTCACGTACCGGGGTCCCCCTCGAAAGAAAGCCTTCAGAGAGAAACCTAGGTAATCAGTACATCGACACACCAGTCTTTGAGCTAGAGGTTTTTTGTAGCAGCGTATTAAACAAGAACAGGAATGTTGATGAACATTAAGGCGGTCCTGACGTTTCCGTTCCGAAAGCGCCATATCTGCAGCGACGTGGGGACGGCAACATCCGACATCGCGCGACCACGGTGACAGGAAGGCAGGGACCGACTATAGTTTTCCCACGGCCGTTGCTCTCAGGAACAAGTGCTTCAGCTCACAAAGTGGCTCCTGGCGCGAAAAGGGGTGTTTCGTTTTACAGTTGAAGGCATGGCTGGTACCCAGCACGCTAGCGTCGGAGCGTCCGCACATGCCCGAGTTTATCGTTGAAATAAAAAAATAAAAAGGCGCGAGACGACGCGAGCGCGAAATGAGAGACGGCGGGAAAAAGCATGCCAGGGGGACCGGATGAACGATTGTTGCAGGGTACTCTGTGTCGGTCGGCCGCTTGCGCCACCTAGCTCACGTGTGCTCATTACGGTACCCAGTTTAGTTTCGGTTTTGAAAGGCGACCAAAAGTGGTCCTTTGGCGCAGGCTTGGCACAGATTACCCATATTTTGGCAAACTGTAGCAGGATGTAGCAGGGTTAGCCCCTTGACGCAGTTTGGCGCAATTGGCGCAGCAATCACATCAAGGCATGGAGGAGAGTGCCAATTATAAGGCTGTGGTATTGTTATCAGTTTTCTGAAAATAATTTGTTCAAAGCACATTTCATTATGCTTGTGATCACATTTAGCTTTGCCCGTGCTTCGACAAATGCTCTTAATACTTACTTTAAAATAAACATATAAATAAAAAAAGTATGAAGTACCCCGATTATTCACATAAGCAAACTAATGCAGAATACGTAGTGTTTTTGGTTGGCCAGTTTCGATCAGATGCATCTCAGCTGCCCAGAATCTCGCTCAACAGGAGGAACATCCCAAAAGATAAAGCTATATGCTCGGTTTTCTACCCCTCCAAAAATATAACTAAAACGCAAGTATTTTCTTTTAATGCAGCTATAAAAAAGCAAGCATTAACCATCCTCTGAAGATATTTTTGTTCTTTTCAAGACATGTTGAACTTGAATAATCCCCACTGAATTCAGCCACAGAGCAAGGACAGTGTGCTTGCTCTCTTGCTCTGTTGAAAACTTCCAGCAGGTTGGCAGGGCAGTGCCATTTTATACCGTGTTATCACATTGGAATGCTCTCAGGTTTAGCCAGCTGTCGGTCATAAAACTGGTGGCCATGGTTTTTGCACATACTTATGTGAATGAGGGCAGGGTCAGGTAATGAAATACTTGTCCAGTGAGCTCATAGTTTCTGCTAACCTGTAAGCTGAGCTCTTCGAAGAAAATTAGGAGGAAAAGACGAACAATGGTCTAATTTACTGCAAATGTGCTGAAAAAGAGAAGTGTAATACAACAAACGGTAATGTGCACCTTTTTATATATTTTTAGCATCATGAAGCCTTATGATGATCTCGCTGAACAGGGCCGGTCTTCGTTTTCCCTCAGTCACGTTGAGAACAGTTGGCAGGTTTTCCGAGGCAACATCCATAAATCGCTCCTTTGCCTTGACGCCAGTACTAACACGAAAAAAACTCTGGAAAGATCAGCAAGAAAAATTATTTTCACATCTTCAGTCTCCTTGAAGATATTTGTAAACTGCTTTTTTGTAATAAAAAACGAAAATAAATTGTGATTTATTCGTTGTAACAAAATTATAATTGATGTCAATGGGATAAAAAAGGAGACCCATCATGGTGCCAGGCTACACCATGACAAGACTAATGGCACGTTTATGCCAGGAGTGGAGCCGCAAAGCAGATCTGCGCGTTTGGGAACATTTTCCCCAACCGCGTCATCGAGCCAATAGGATCTCCCTGTGGGAGCTCCCATTCCCTAGCAGTGCAAATGCATTACAATGAGGGTGGTCGTTGTCTTATTGGGGTACTTACTGTTGCTAAAACCATGAGCAACATTGTTACACACGGGTGGAGTTTTAAGCGTAGTAAGGCCTCGTCAAGCTGCAAGCCATGCAGCTTTTTGCCCTATCTCCCTCCTTTGTATATAAAGGAAAAATAAATTATTATATATTACCTACTCTGTGAGCTCTAGGGCTGGACAGTCATCTACGATACTGGAGATTGTAGGGTGTATGCTCATGTACTCTTTTTGCCCAAAAAGTCCTCTCCATGGCATATTTCGCCATCTCCATCTACGTAGCGGTTTCCTTTCTTTCTTTTCTCATTGCGTCCATGTGGCCGGCTATAAAATGTCAATCTTCAGTCGTGGGCGACGATGCTTGCAGCTTCCGAAAATTAGAAGGAACCAAGTAAGCCAACCTTGGACATAGTAAAAACACTCCGAGATTGCGAAGAAGAAAGGAGAGGCAGACACAGTCTTAATTAACTAGCACCAGCTCGTTTTCGCCCTAACCTTCTGTTCATAAAACGACATTTTCATGATGTCTGCCCTCCATTTGTGGTCGAGTATTTTTTCTACATCACAAGTGCTTTTCTGATAACATTAAAGTGACAAAGGAGCCTACAAGCCCAAAATCAATACTTTAAATAGCTCAATATTAAGATACTACTCAGTTAGTTCAACTCCTCCAAAATCGCAAGAAATTGCTGGATTCTAACCCCTCTCATAGGTCATCGCAAGGCAGGCTGGAAAAGGTGCTGCATTAGCATTCAGCTGGAACACGTATTCTCACCAAATGAACACGAGTTCTAGGCCAATGCTGACATAGCACAGTCCAATTTGTACCCTGCGCTGAAATATTATAATTTACGAAGAAAATCAAGTGCTAAGGGATCGGTATTTAGGAGGTGTTAGGCCAACTCAAACTGAAAGTGTCCTTTAAATGGAGCTATAGCAACATTTTGTGTCGTGATGAAAACCGTTCATGGCATGTGCTAATTTATGTTTACGTGACTTGTTTTTATTTTTGTTTGCGGCTGCTTCTAATCCAAAATGACGATGCTATATGGTATAACCCTATGCTTTATGTAAGATACTGTCACAAAGCATAGTGTCTGTCATAACCAGAATTGATTAATGCAAAATTGAATGAAAGTCAAGACGATAAAATTGCACCTGAAAGGGCCCCTGAAAAAAAGATTTTTTTTAAACAGTCTGGTTGGGACACTAGTGTAAAAAAACTATTTTGCGCAAAAACATTTTTAGAGCAATATTGACGGCGCGAGATTAATTTCAAAATCTGAGCGCCAATTCTATGACGTCACGGAATGGTCATACGCACTTTCCACCTAAATAAGATGGTCATACCCTTTCTCCACCTCAACACGATGGCCATGCCAATCCACTTCTCCGTCCCGCACCCGAAATGCCGAGAGAAAACGAGTGCAGACATGTACACGTTATCCCGCAAAAAGTAACTAAATACCGCTCCTCGTTACTCGCTCAAAAAGTAACTAAATACGTTACTCGTTAGCGATTCTCAAAGGGAACGCCTGAGTTACCTCAAAAGTAACGAGTTACTTTTCACGTTACTTTGACAACCAAATTTTTTGTTTCATAGTTTATTGTTTTCTTTTTAGTAGTCGTTACACTTAATCAGTAGCTGTCCTCTCGAAGTTTTCAGCAGTTATGTTTCCCCGCTTCCTTGAAAATACATCTCTGTCGACGCTGAAGAGTCGTTCCACCGACGCGCTCGAAGGAACGGCAGTGTTGTGCTTCAGGAAGAGCTGGTGGATCTGGAATTCTCCTCTCTCTTTTGTTCGCTCTACTCTAAAGTTCGAAGTTGACAACGGATTATGCGCCCTCTTGCGTTGCCAACCTCCGGGTTTACGTTCGGTTCGTACTCGCTTCTAGAAGGTTCAACCAGCGAACCTTATCCTATATCGCTGGGTGAAGGACATTCTCAGCTGTAGAGTTCAGTGCAGCAACGTTCATCGTTGGACACGTCAGTCAAACTGTTCGACTGACGTGTTCAGCGATATACGTTGCTGTACCGTCATACTGTCTATACTTCGTTTCAGCTTGGGTCCAGACGCAGCCGATGCTACAAGCGCGAGCGCCGCGCTTTCAGCGTCCCTGCCAAGCACGCGCGCTCGTGCAGTGCAAGCACTGTTCAAGGCCACATGCTCGCGCTCGTAGCATTGGCTGCGTCTGGACCCAAGCTGAAACGAAGTATAGATGTTTTTCGGGTTGCCCACTTACCGTTCTCGCAATAGACGCATACTTCGGTTAGAATTAAAAGGAGGCTGTTTAAACGTTGTTGTACACGTTACTCCTCAAAAGTAACGAAATACCGTTAATCGATACTTGGCCTAAAAAGTAACTAAATACGTTAATCGTTTATTTTCAATACAAGTAACTAAATACGTTACTCGTTACCGAAAATAGTAACTAGGTAGAAGTAACTCGTTACTTGCAACGCGTTACGTACATGTCTGGGAGGTGACTACAGACAAAATCGCGTCTCGCGCAAACAATATTGCTCTAAAAAATTTTGTTTCGCGGAAATGTTTTTTTTTTTTGACAAGCGTGTGCCAACCACATTGTTTGAAAATGTTCAGAGCCCAAATCAATAAAAATGCTCAGAGCCCAAAGCAAATACAACTATCACATGACCATCAGCATTAAAAAAAGGAAGAAAGAAAACATTTTAACCGAAGTTCACAAGAGCAGATTTGAACAATACAAAATACATTTCAAAGCCACAAGCACAAGAGAAGTTATACAGAGAGCGAAACCAAACTCCGAAGAGAAGATTTCAAAAGCAAAAGTATTACACTACAAAACATCTCCACGCTGGGCTCTATAAACAAGTGTATTGTTACAGCGTTCAAGTTCAATTCCAATCTGGTGATTCGCGACTATGGTTAAAACTAAACCGTGGAGCGGACCCGACCAGCATCGGCCGAAACATAGAGGGCCGAAAGACACGCGGTAACCCGCGAATAAAGTAAAAACATAAAGTAATGCTTAATTAAACGCGCGCGAGCACGACTTTGCGTTACCGTTAAATTTCGTGGAAACTGGCTTCTACAACGTTTCGTCGAATTTATTTTTGTGAAGTGGATTTTATTATTGGTATTGTTTCGTTCGCTACTAGCCTACCTGAACTAAAGCAGACTTACCCAGGTGACTCTGATACACCACAAATTAATTCGCGGTCGCCGCTTTCAAACAGTCCGCGCTACGCGTTGAAACCCTCGCTCCGCACGGGGAAACTTTATTATTGATTGAGAACATGTTTATCTACGCATTGCGATACGACCATACTTTTCGCATAAAAACGTGG
>JAZHYW010041905.1:0-95881 GCA_037355805.1 Ixodes ricinus | reverse complement strand
TATATATATATATATATATATATATATATAAACTCTGTTCTTACTTGAGGTAAAAAGCAAATAAAATAATAATACCACTCAAAAGAAATAGGCATGTAAAGCACAGTCACTTCAGCTAAATAGAAAGGAGTCCAAATATTTGCAGACAAAATAAATATTGATGAAAAACACTTTGAACGAAGATAGAAGGGAACATATGGGGCAACAACATATCTCGTGTGTTTCGACAAATATTCTTTGTTCTGTTATTTTATTACGCAACCTTTCGCTTCCGGCGCATCCTTCATTCATTATTCATAAAGACATTTCCATCGACATTTCCATCGCCTTCGGGAACGTAATCGAATGTATTTTGTTTTTGTTTTAATGCATCA
Organism: Ixodes ricinus; assembly: GCA_037355805.1. Classification (NCBI taxonomy): domain Eukaryota; kingdom Metazoa; phylum Arthropoda; class Arachnida; order Ixodida; family Ixodidae; genus Ixodes; species Ixodes ricinus. Next base: position 95,507 of record JAZHYW010041905.1, on the reverse strand, counting down.
TTGTTTATATATAAATTTGTATTCTTGGAGTGGTAAAAAAACGAACAAAAACAACGATTCTTTTAGCTTACTTTTTTTTTAGAGTTTTAAACCAACACAAAATTGACAAATCTAATTTGAATATTCAGAAATTATTTATTTGCTTCTTGTATGAAATATAAAAATATAAGGTACGTAATGTATACATTCAAAAATATTTGTTTGCTCATTTCATCCGTGATGCACCACGATAATAGCAGTGCTGGAAAATTGCGAAAATACCATACCTTTCAGGAAGATGTGCTCATTTCATGCAAGGTTTTTTTTTACCCGTGTTTTCGTATTGATTGCGTCATTAAGCTTTATTAGTTATCATTTCTTTGGACTCAGTGTTCCATATAAAGGTTGCATCACTCTGGCGCAATTTGAGAGTGATTGAAGAGCCAATTTCACATCGCCTGTGCTGTGAATAGTTTCGTTGACTACGGTAAAACAAGTGGAATGCTACACATAATTCCGAAGACATTTTGAAACCGCGCTGATATTTCGTTTTTCGGCATGCAAATTTGCGTGCTTCATTTTTGACTTTCTTTACTGCTGTTGATATTATTTTTGGCGTAATTATTCACAATTTACTGCTAATGTCGAAATATTAAGAAAGGTGTAAATAAAATCCACCACGCCAAAAGAAAGCACAGTGTGAGGAGTACAATCAATTAATACGAATGGCCGTCTTGAAGACATTTGCGTTGGGTGGCTAAAGGAAAGGGTGCTGGGAGGTACGTTATAATCTTGGCAAGTTTGGCGAACGAAGGTGTCAAAATTCAAAATCTAGGTTCGTACGGGACAACTCACTCATAGTTAATATCTACAAAGCGCGGCACATTTGATGGCTGCTATGCGGAACGCAAGTTCGTCTGCTTTGGGGTTGCAGTGACGTGAAAACGCCGAGCTCGGATTGGCCCCGATTGGAAGGATAGGGGGTAGACGTCAAGGCGACTAGCATTGAGGTCTACCCACTATCCCCCCGTCAGAGCCAATCAGAGCTCTGCGTTCTGACGTCAGTACAACACCTGTGCAACATGGAGACGAACTTACGTTCCGCATAGTCCCCGAGAGCTTAAAGGGTAACTGCAAAGAAAAAAAAGTTTTTTTAAGCAGCCTAATTGGGACAAGCATGTCAAAAAACATTTTTTTCTGCAAGAAAAGAAATTATTACAGCAATATTTTTTGCGGGAGACTGATTTTAGTTTGCGGCTATTTCGTCCGTTTCAAACCGCGCGGCACGAAGTTTGACATTCGTATTAAAAATAGCGCAAAAAAGACGGGACAAAAAGACGAAGAAGCACACAGGACAAGCGAACACGAAGCTGGGATTCCGTGACGTTAGTCCCAATCGGCTGCTATACTTCTCATTGGCTAAGAGTTTGATTGACAGCTTAGATCTTGGTTGTTAACCCTTTGTTATATGTTACAATTTCCTTTTGAGCGGCATATTTTTACGTTTAAAGAATAACCCATGTGATGAGAGTTATTATTATTTACAAAAGGTTTACAAGACGGGTACTTCTGTTTGGATTCATGCCATAACAAACAAAAGCTTCGCCATTCTTTCATGGTCGCCGAAGTCTCTGCTCCCGCCTGTCTCGCCTAACTCGACTAATCGTTTCGCCGTTTCGCCGAAGTGATCAGTGTTTCGTGCTGACCCAGGTGCTTGAGTAAGACTTCTTGAAGTGAAGTACTGTGTGTTTAGCAGCTTTCGCGAGTGTTAGTCATAGGAAGCGACGCGGGGTTTTGGCTTTCATAGCGCGGTTATTTCGTTTTCCTCTTTGCTTGCTTAGCGTCTTTTTTTTTTTTTTGCTTGCGTTTGCGCGTGCAAATGTTGACTTTTCAGAGATTTAGGTGAGTGATCCCCACAGCGAGCCTTCCAGCAGCCATTTCTCCCCGAAAGGAATGCTATTTGGCTGGAGGCAATCGGGTGTTCGCGTAGAGACAAACGTGTCTAGTTACGTTCTCGTCATATCGCTCCGGAGGCCGTCGAGATTCGCACCGGGTGCACCTAACGTCCGCGACTAGACACACAAAATAAAAAAGCACTATGTTTACTACGTAGAAAATGGTCTCAGTTCATGCAGCTGTGGGCAGGTACGAAATCTCGGCCAAATTTATTCACACCGCACGATGAGCGCCACACGTCGCTGTGCAAACGCAGTCTAACAACACGAGGCATAAAAACTGCAGATTTAGGACAACAATTCGGAGTCCATTCCATTGTTCAATTAAAACGACGTAAGTTTGTTGAAAAATGTTCGCAGCTCTTTACTCACGGTATGCGTCGGGAATCTTCCACATTTTGAAACGGAACGAAGGAAGATTTACATTTAAAAACGCTCGCTGCGTCCTCCCGGACCAGTTTGACTGGATCAGCTGACGACGACGGGACTGAACTCGTTGAACTTCAACCCCACTACAACCAATTTGCGCTCCGTGTTAGTGTGGGTGTCTACTTCCAAGCACCGCACCACACACACCACGAACGTTTCAGCTCTTTGTCGCATCGCCGTGTTGTACCAAACAGAACGATATCGTAGAAGTCAACGCAGCTCTGTCGTGAACCTTGGGTTTAGGTTGCGCACTCGTGGACCCTGTGACTCCCTTCGCTTTCAGAGCACCACGACGATTACGAATGATACTTTCCGTCTTCCGGGAACATCACAGGGAACTTCTCCGGTCACGTCTTCGCTATGTGCTCGCAAACCGCGCAGCGTCTGGTGTCCCGTCAAACCAAAACGATACCGGCGCCATGTTTAACGTGCGTTGTTGCCAGATCTTACCGGAAGTCGAGACGCTGCGTCGTTCCACTCCGCAACGCAAGGAGAGTGAGGGCGGGGCGCAGTTCCCCTCCGCGGGGGTCGGAAGAGCGGGAGTTTCAAATGTGGAGAGGTTCTGACTCCGACTAAATTGCGCCCTGTAACGTAAATATTGCTAAAAAAATTTTTTTTCCCGGGACATTTGTTTTGTGACATGCTTGTCCCAATTAGGCTGCTTAAAAAATATTTTTTTCCTTTGCAGTAACCCTTTCAAAAACGCCGGGCGTGGCGATCCCCGAACATCTTTTATCGTTCCACGGCCAATCAGATCGCGACATTCGCTGATAAGCACACCGAAGGACAAATCACGAAATCACGAAGCAAGAGGAGTGAACATGAAAAGCGACGCGCCTGATTTTCTTATGCCGTCAGCGCCTATAATACGCGCGATGGTGTACACTATATGCAGGATCACAAGACCAGGAATGAACATTCGTCGGTCCAGTGTTGCTTTCACCGCTTCTGATTTTTATATTGTTCGATCTCGATGCTTTCGAACTTGCATTCTTTTGGGCGATATCATTGTACTTTGACCTTTCACTGTCATGTCGATCAAATTGAGACAGGCGCCGACAAAGTTGCCTTACTTAGAACTGGCTAGATCAATTCGTTTTGACTATTAAATGGATCCTGCTTGGAAACACGTGGAATGTTTGTAGAAATTGGTCGCCGAGCGAATTACAGCACCGGCACTTGGAGCGCGTGGAGCGACCGCTTGTGATGTGGATCTGACGGATCCTATATTCAATGTCTAATGCGAATGAGCGATGTACCAGCTTCGGGATATACGTTAAAAAAACAGTCTTGAAGTCTTACTTAACTGGCTAATTGGCCAGTTCTTTACAAAGACACACAGTGAAGAAGGCTGCCTCACCGCAGTAATTGTGTAATGTGTATTTTTACAAAGCCGGAAGTTGCTGAGCCCCAACGGGCAATATGATTTGTTGGCCTAGTTGGTTAAACAATACGAAAACTAAAAAGCGCGAAAAACAAGGACAAGAGAGAGACTACTCAGGACGAGCGTCTAGTGTCTCAGCTATTCATAAGAAATCTAGCCAGTAGAGTACCACTGCCGGCCTGTGGTCTTTAACGTGCATAACGCAGTAGTAAAATACGACCACACGCCGGTACGATGCTCATCCGGATCGAAACGGGCAGGAGTGGGTATTGGAGCCAGGGCCCCTGGGTTCTGCAGCGCGAGATTTTCGCTTCAACCGCTCCGAGCCGTGGTGCTTTAATGCACGCGGCCACCGAACCGTCTACCTTAGCGCTGTTTAAACCTATGATACAGAAAGCTTGGCCTTTGATGTAAATATTTACTTAGCAGTTTCTTTGCTTGTGTCGTTAGGATTAGACGTCTTAAACTCTGGCTGCTGCGATGTTCTACAGCAACTGGCGCGGAACCCATTCTGGTTAGGTCCACCGAAGAACGGAAATAATGTTTCCCGTCATTTAAGTGACGTTCTTCTGCGGCCATTTGGCGACGTTTTAGCGGTATCGTAGTTGGCACTTGAGGTGTGTTTCAAACCTATGCGACTGTGTTTCGTTTTTATTTTGAGCTAAATGTTTCCATCGAAAAACATTATACCATCCACACGATTCATATCTCATACTACCATTTAAAAAAAGAAAAAAAAAAGAAACGATTTGACATATAGCACACAATTCTCTAATTGAAGGACAACAGGCTGCCAATTCGGTGTTCGGGCATAGCCTTCTAGCATACTTTGCCTCTCATATGGCTCAGGAAAGGCATTGTTTTATTGCACTTGTATTAATCATGAGTCTTTTTACAACTAGGGATGTTTTAATTAAATTGATGTCACACAAAGCAGGCGGCAACGGTTTGTTCTATTTATGCGTATAATACGTGTATCAGAATTGGGAGACTGCCTCGAACAACTCAAAAAAATAAAAAAACACAAAATAAAACTGCTTTATAATAAAATGTGTAGGTATTTCATATCTTATTATGTCAAATGAGTTGTGGGTGTATGGTTCTATTTTTATAGGTGCATGCGATACGTGAGCCACAATGCGCATGCATTTGTTGCCGAAAACAGCATACTTATCGTCGTGAAATTCCGAAATTTCTGCTCTTTCACAATTGTTCCCTGGGCTGTTCGCATTCAGCAAAAAAGCAAAGAGCAATATTGGGAAGCATATCGCGAGCCCCAAGGTCCATCTGATCAAATCGCATTGTGGAGGTCATCGGAGACTGGCGCACCGTGGTCGGAGAGCAGCCTGGTCCGCTCATTGCTGGCAGAGGGTTTGGGTTTCGACGTCGTATTGTCGGCTAACAAGGGTAGAGCGAGAAATGTGCAGTACCGTCGGTTGTTTGTTGGCCCTATGTTTCGTCGAATGAAGCCAACATTTTAATTTGTACTTTCTGCTGCTTTTTTTAAATTTCTTTCTAACTCCAATTGTTTCCCGTCCTGAGAGAAGGGATGACTTTATAGTAACATGATCTGCCCTATTTACTCGGTTGTTCTTGTTACGTTATTGAAATGCGACGCCCGACTTGAAAGCCGAGATGAAGCGCTCGTTGGGGCGCACGTATATGTGGCCTTTGTTCAGTTCGATGTATCGGGTTTAAGTCCTACATACAATAAAGTGCGATACGATACAATAATACTGCACTCTAAGAATCTAGCGTGTCTACTTGCATGCAATGCGCTCACAAGAGCCAAATGCTGGGATCTTGACGTATAACAAAATTAAAAGAATGTCTATAGAAAACCAACAAAAAATATTCGCGTTGTGACATTCAGCATTACGTAAGCATGCGAATCGCCTTGCTGGGAGTCACATCGCAGACATAGTTTGTTTTAGAACTAGACATATTTTGAAGCGCGTGGCTCGCTGAACCCCTTCCGTAGAAAGTCGGCGATTGGCTCTCCCGATTGCTTTGTGGAAAACTATAGACATACCATAAATTTTTAAAGAGCGAATACGTATTTATTACTGATCAACGTAATGCGAACACATCTTGCTGGCCAGGAAAACGGCACCCTGCTTGAGGGGAAGGGATGGGGGAGCAGGCAACACACTAAAATGCACGTACATTAGGTGTATTATCAATTAAAAAACAACCACAAAAACAGATTTTAACAATTCAATATACGAAACGCAAATCACAACCTCAGAGTAGAGTAGACATCTTTCTTCAATCAACACCACCGCCCAGACCGTGGGGCAGTGCAGTGCTGAATTTTCTACGTTCCCTTACCAGGATGCCGAAGGGCGTCACAAAATGGCCGCCATTGCTGCGTCAGTGTTCCGCTGGGACTCTAGTGTCCGATACCAACTGAACACGAACCCTAGCGGCACGCTGACGCAGCACTCGCGTTTTAATCTGAGTTTCGTGCAGGTTATCCGGTCGGTCAAGTAGCAAATTCAGCACTACGACCTCGTGCTCTCTAGGAGGCCAGCGTGTCGTGAACCTTCTCCCAAAAGAGCTCTATGCTGACACGCGATGACGTCAGACGTCCGCCTCTGTCGCCTTGCGGCGTACTCGCATCGAGTGTCAGCGTGTTGGCTGCTTGCGTGCGGGTTTGGGTGGTCCACAAACGATGATGTCATGCCCAGACCTTGTCTTCAAGGTGGTAGTGCGCTAGCTGGAGAGTGTCAACGCTTCGCTTTCCGGACTTCTTCATCCGAGCAATATTAAAACCGTTCATCTAAAATTGCCCTCTGTTTATTCATTTATTTTTTTTTTGGAGGGGGGGGGGAGCGTTGTTGTGGCATTTTTATTGTGTTCTGTCGGGTATGTCTATTTATCTTGGAGAACAAAAACGAGATTTCATAAGAAAGATTAAGTGGCGCTATGTCGCTGGAATCTGCGTAATACGGGCGATTTGGTATAACACGCCCCTGCCTTTAGTTGAAACACTTTGAAATTGCATGTTCTTAGAAAGACGGAGTGCTAGTAACCTATCGTCAAGGAGAGTAATACAATCTATGTAATTTGTACACAAAAGACCCGCACAAAAATATTAGTAAGTCTACTTTTCCTGCACGTCTTTAAAATATTCAGTCATTATAATCAACAACAAAATCAACACAAAAATCAACTTTTACATTAACAGAAACTAATCAATAATGCGGTATAATTCACGTCAATTATCTATTTTATTTTGAAGATACTGCCGGGCAACCTTTGAAGGCATGGTGTAGGCAGAACAATAAAAAAAGGTCAGCTTAGCAAATAAATACACATAAACATCCAGTAAAACGAGTCAGCAGTTTAGTCCTTGGAGTACATTCTAACGAAGAAGGATACTTTCCGATTTCGCTGAAAACGCTTTTTTTTTTCTTCGTTCACTAAACGTGCGGTTTTTCTGCTAATTGCTCGGATCGGCTGTACGTGTGCTGTGCCGTTTAAACCGTATACATATAAAATTAATTCATGAATGTGCGATCAACTTGATTAAAGTGGCCTCTTTGCTCCGTACTGGGTAAGCAGCGTCCTCCTTTGTCTAGAGTTTGATCCCCGCCAGCGCTTGCCCTTTCTATCTTTGACAACGACGACAACCCCGACTACAACCTTGACGACGACCTTGATGACAAACCCGATTACGATACCGACGACGAGTGGGATGTCGACCACAAAGAAGAACAGGACGACGATGCTCGATTCGTCACTCAACCAGTGGGGAAGTCCTCCCACTCGGCCTAATTTCGCTTCAGGCCTCACAACTTGCTGACGATGGCCGGTACAATCTTTGTCACCACGACGCCCAGTTCCCGCCCGGACACCAAGTGTGGATCTGAACACCCCTTCATCGTCGCAGTGCGCCGCCCTATGCTACCCGAAGGTGATTCAAGTCGTACGACCTCGAACTGAACTATGCTCGATCGGACTGAAGATATGCGCTTTTAGGGACTTGTGGTCATGTCCTTTCTCTTGTTTTGCAGTTGTCAATTTCATTTATGTGTTGCATCGGGACGATGCGCTTTTTCAAGAGGGGAGTAATGCCGCGGGCGAATAGCTGAGTCAGCAGCCTGCTCCACTGGCTGAGTTTAGATCCCCGCCACGCTTGCCCTTTCTGTCTTTATTTCGTTTGCATGGCTGGAATGTTCGGGATGACTCGAGAGTCTTGTTGTTTGTTCGAGTTCGGAAACTTCTAGATACACACGCGCTTACAAAGGAGGTTCGCATGGCTGCGAGAGAAAGTCGCCCTTCCGTTGCATCAAAGTACACTCTTTGTTACTTTATGCTTCTCACCACAAGTTCGCAGCGTTAAACGTGAATTTTATGTTTTATTAATCAAGTTTATGTTTTTTTTGACAATATGTGAAAATAATTGACGGCGCTTATTTCTTGCTAATAAAGCTCAGTATACACACCCAGAATGCTCTATGACATTGCAGAACTTTATACCGGCTGACTTCGCTAGCGGAACTCAATTAAAACCTTCAAACAAAAATGGTACAACCCGCCATAATGCTCTAATTTCAGTATAAGTGTGGCTTTTTGTTTCGTTTAATCTAACTTCAAGACACAGACAAAAGGCTAGGCTTAATATGTTTGCGCATAAACTCACCCCACCTCGCACAGTCATAATATTTCAATTTTCTTTTTTATACAAGGAAAAAAACAAAAAAACCTTGATGCCATATTATTAAACGTGAGTATATGAGAAAGGCACTCAAGCGCTCGTAATTAAAGTCACTCGACCATTTTACGAACGCTTTCCTAAAGCTCATGTCCTGAAATTTCGCTCTCTCACAAACTTTCTCAACAGTTCCCGAGGGTGACCATATCTCACAGTTTCAAAACTCATTTTGTTTGAAAGCCTAGCGAGAAAAATACAAAAGAAAACACATTAGTGGAGAAAACAAATGTTGATTCCGGAGAGCCTCCGCACCCCAAGCCACACATTATGGGAAGAACGACTTTGCAAGCGCACCATAGCGGAAGCAATTAGAAGCCGGCCCTGCAAGCTCGCGTCTCGAATTTCATAAGAGGATGTGACGTCAGCCACGAGAATCCACTCACCTTGCACAGGGTCCCTTAGGGGCAACAAAAAACCCGAAAGAAGACACAGTGAGCGAAAGTGTGTTGCCATTCCTTCGTTGCGTCTGACCTTGATATTGGATGGCTCTTGCGTCACCGCCGTCCGGTTTTAATGAAGACCTTAATGAAGGTACCTCCTTCTGTCCTTGCTTAATGAGATATGACATACTCCGTCCTCCCTTAAGCTGAAAGGGCGGTGGAAACTACGTGCTCATTGGACCAGTCGTGCTCTTATATTTTGTCACGTGATCATGCTGCCGCTCATACCCACGCGCAGAGATCGGGTTCAGGTGACGAAAGGGAATTGGTTTGATTGGTCCGACGGGCGCGTAACTCCCATTGCTCTGTCAACTTGGGGTGGAAAGGAGTATAAACGAGCTCAGAACGCACGTGGGAGGTAAGACCCAGCCAGTAATGACCGCGGAGTTCGCCTAGATATTAATTACATATAAAAGTGAAGGCTGAGGCCGAGAGAAGGACAATATTTCCTTTCAGGTTTGTCCGTGTTGGATTGCGGTAAGAAAAGAAACCTAGGACTACAGAAGAAAAGCTGCGATTATTTATCATTCACTTTGCGACCGATATGCTTGGTCTAGGACTTTATGTAGGCTGATTTTCTTATTTAGATCGCAATTAACAATAATGTTTAAAAATCATTCCTGATGCGCAACTGTTTTTAATGTTTCGGCGAGAACGATTGTTTCGAAAGGGTTGTATCGTGACATTAGAAGATTTGGGAGGCTATGCATCGCTTCGACTGGTCTGACCGTAGTTAGCGTTTGGCAAGTGTTGTGATTAAGGAACTAACATTTGACGACAATATTAAGGTGCACAAATGGCAAGCACAAACCCTCAACTAACCACTGCCTTCTCTGCAATTCCCGGCATGCAGATGGTTGATCATTAGCGCTAATAAAAATCATGTCTTTAACGTCGAGGGGTCATTTATGAACCAAGATTCACGAGGGTCTTAAAACGGCATTTTCTAACAATCTTTTTATAGAGATTATGTTCAAGGCCAACAAAATCGGATGTGATATTACGAGAAGCCGTCACACGCCTGCCATATTTACTCTACTTGCATCTATAAAAAGTTAATAAAATATTGTAATTGCAGGAGTAAGTTTCATAGCCATTATGCCTTATCACTAGGTGTTTACCACCATGAACACGCCGTGGACAGTAAATGCGGCTGTTATGGCCAAGACACTCGGGATGGTAATTGTCCCTCTATGGCAACGTTCTGTGGCTATGAAGTCAAATTTATCGGCGCATGGGAGCTCGAGCGCCTTGAACTTCGATCAAAGGTGTGCACGAGCACTTCATGTCTTCTGAAACGCCACGGAACGTTGTCCACGAGTATAGTGTTGCTGCGCAGCTGTGCGTAGAAACGGAAACATGAGCTAGGGAGCGCAGAGAAGCAGGTAGTTTTATCGACTGTTGCCAACAAATACTGCCCTGGTAGATATTGTTTTGCTTAGAGGGTCATCCCTTGGGCCATTCGAAAACAATATTGAGGAATGACAATATTCAGAGATGTACCAACATTCTTGTAAAATTACTTATTGCGGAGGTGGTCATTGAGAATGGGCGTACCTTTAACATGGCCGGTTTAAAAGGAGGGGAGCAATCCACGGAGTCAGTGATTGGTGTAAAGTACGTACGTTCATGTTAACGTTTTCGTGTGCTCCATTTGTTCATGTGATCCCTCTATCTGATGCGTTCAACCGATTGATGACTTGTGTAATGCGTGCGGAACATAAAATGTAAGAGATGCAATGTAAGCGCGCGAGCAATGCAAAATATTTTGAAGTCTTTAAAACGGGTAATAGCTATTACCATCTTGCTTCTTCAGCTAGGAGGCAACTGTTTTTTTTTTGTGGCAGTTAGCCATCGTTTTTAAGGCAATCTAGTAGTTCACACTAGATTTTGGGGATGAGGCTAGTTTCCTTTACTAACTTCCTTGGTTAGTAACTGTTACGCACAGTAGTTGTTATGTACCCGTACGACGACCTCTTTCTAAGAATGTAGTAGCAGCTAATCTTGGCACCGCAGAAACGCGTTCCGGAAATTCCGAACGTGGCCACAACGGATCGTTCGCAAAATCTAGTGGGCGGTGATCACGTGATGTCAGCTGTATAACTTGATCACATGACACCGACCACGTGACCCCCTTCACGTGAAGTGACACTGTCGCATGACGCCAGTATGCACACAACACCTGACGGGACATTAGATGACGGCAGGACAACATACCTTGGACGTCACGCGACCCACACTGGCACCAACCTCGCTACAGTCTTACGCATTGTACGTATCATGAGCTATAAAAAGCTTATACAAAAAAAAAAACAGTACAGCTGATAAACGGTGCATATTCCTTTTCCCGAATTAATTTGTAGGATTAAGACACATTTAATGAACGTCTTGAGAAAGCCTACAACTTACGCAAAAACTTTGGTTTGCGTTGTATTTTACTATTTATAATGCATTTAGTTTGACAACCAGGGAAGGCAAGTACTCGTACCAGCAAACCCTGCTACGATACAAACTAGAAAGTGCATTCAAAATTGTTCGGATAAGTTTCTCATAACGTTACCTGAGATCGGTATCACAGTGTAAGAACGATTTGTTAAAACTCCCAAACATTCAAATTCTGAAATATTATGAACGGTAGCCCAGTTTTAGCCATACCGAATTCGATGAAAAGGTGGGTGGGATGAATTTTCGTGCGGAACTCAAAATCGACTAAGGACGCTCTCTTACTCGTGCCTGAATTCAGTGCCATATATCGCACCATAAGTTTGTATATTTATTTTATTGCTTACATTAGTGCACCAAAATTGTCACTTATCTTTAGTCTGACATTTTCTTTGTCGAAAATTGCAGTGTATCCACATAAGCAGCCATGTTTCCCATTTTCTGTAAGTCGTCAAAGGCCCGAATAGGATAGTTGTCAAATACACACGACTATAACGAGTTGAAAATAATGTTAATTCGCTTTGCGTCGCATAACTTATTGTTGATGGGTAGTGTACCCAGCACATCTCCGCTAATGCAACATTTTATCGTTTTTATATTTGACTGCGCTGAAATTTTTTTTCCTCTAAAATTTTCAAAATGCTGTTAATTCCTTCAACAATCTTAACTTACGTAGCGGATTAAATCATTGTCTATTTGATGATAAATTAACTGGTAATTAACCGGATGCAAATATATGCCGAAACTTGTTTTAATGCTCGCGTTAGAGCGGGTAGCGAATGACATTCGTGTAATAGGTACACGGTAATGTTTTTAATGCCATTTATCGGCAATCGTGAATACAAACCAAAAGACTCTGGTTGCCATTTATATGCCTAATAATGCTTTGAAATGTTTGCTTTCAACGATCATAGCTCGCTTGCAGCCTAAAACAAAATGTTTGCGCTTCCATTTTCCCGTGGAGCACTTTACGAGATAAGCCATTACCGACTGGGGATGTTCGGTGGGATCTCGGCTCATTACGAAGTCCTTCAAATTGGTTGTATGTGATGCGGGACATTATTGTTGTATTTATAATTATTTATGAACTCTTAAGGTGGAAGTTTGTACAAGTTGGTAAAGGTCAATACTTTCATGTCAGTATACTTCGAAAGGAGTAGCTAGAATATTGATGTTACTGGGAAAGAAATAGCACTTTTTTAATTTTTATGCATGACCATGTCATATTCCCCAACATATTTCTTGGGGGCAATTAAGAGTTGATAGTACGTACCGACCTCCATTTGGATTGCCGTGGCACACCGATATTGTGCTCTAGCGTGTTGCACTTGGTTGTTCGTTTACGAAAGAAGAAAAAAAGGGGAAGAGGATCGCTGGATTATCCAGGCTGAGGAGAATGTAATGCCTGAGAAACTATTAAAATCACCCTTCTCGGATGTCCTTCATTTGGGATCGATGGGACACTGCTAAAAGACAAGCCTGGCAACATGCAACGATAGACTGTTTAGCCTGAAAAACTTGTTTTAGTCCATTGACTTGCCTCGGCCATAAACAAGGCTGGAGCGATAGGCGGGACGCTGCCAAACCCCTCCAAAAAACATCAGTCATACAGCGATATCTCTAACAATTGGCTTTATTTTCTTAAAAAAAAGAAAAAAAGCGCGCGATTGAACACGGCCGACGAGACCGACGAGGCATGTAACGTCACGTTTCTCATTCCGTATGCTCTTCGCTTCGTTCCTTCGAGCAGGTGAACCGAAGTGAGGAGGAGAGAAGCAAGGCCAACTTTCCCTCAGTCTCAACTGTTCCAGGAGAATCGTGGCGTCACGGTCCTCCCTTTATCGCGCCCTCCTTTTCCAAAAACCAACGCTAGACACTTCGTAAGACCATTCATTTGAAATATCCACCCACGCGTGATGTTTGGGAGTTTGTACCGTCCCGTTCAACGCTTCTGCGACCTTATTCTGTGAAATCCAAATTTCGTTTCAGCATCGCGGTCACACTACCCATATAGATCATACAAAAGGGAGTTTCAGCTTCCCTTTAAGAGGTGGTCTTGAAGATATCTGTATGATCTATGCCGAGCCCATACACCATACAAAAGAACGTTTGCAGACTCTGTCTGCGGTTATTTCCGTCTTGTATGAACCCGTAAAATTGTCCACACAAGAACTCTCCGCAGACATGTCCGGAGCGTACGTATCTGTGAAGTAAACGGGCTTCGATCATTTTCTTGAAGCGAGACCGCCGACAATTTTGTCATCCCGTCAGCTGGAAACACCGTTTTTTTTAAGTTTTTTTTAGCACGACGTATAAGCAGTGTGATTGAGGCTCTAGTGTTATTAATAGGACAAACCGATTCCAGATATTATGCACCGCTCTCACTGCATCCTTCATTGTTCATATTGGATCGCTTCATTTCTGCGCTTCATATCCCTGTTTTCTTTCTCCGAGCAGGGGGTTGTTTAGCAGGATTAACTTAGCAGAAAGCACAGTTTTCGGCTAATCTTTCCTTTCTTCTATTGCGTTTATTTATCTATATATCTTTATTTCTCTCTTCCTAAAGCACAAACACAATGCAAATAAATCCTAGCAAGGGTTGCGATCGATACCTCTTTTTTTTTCCTTTCCGACTATAGTTTATTTAGATTTCTCGTCCACCAGAAAACAAGGTATTTATGATGCAAACATCGAAAGGGGATTGTAGTCCGGGAGGGCCTTGGTGACGTTGATGACTTACGTGTATTTAGTATTGTCACTGCCGCTTCGTGATTTATTCGATGAATCGCGGGACATGTGACTACGGTATTTGCAGCACGCCATCGGCTGACCTGTTTAGCGTCCTATCTCGCCCATGTATCGAAAGTGGTCTCGAAGCGGACAAAAAATTTGGTAACTGGAGCTTGCGTGTCATTCTGTGGGATGTTGGGCCTTTGGCAGTTGGCTGCAGAAATGCTGGCGAAAAAATGAGCGGACGCGAAGGTCACAGTCGTTGCGCTGTCTTAACTCGTCTCTGCTTTGTGTTCCATTGACAGTCTGACAACAGGGAGACCGGCAGCAGAACAGTGACGGTAATAAGGCTTCAATTTGTCGAGTCAATAAATATTCAAGTAAAAAGTGAAACAGCAAAAGACACAGGGACAATTGGAAGAAGGACTGCGTATTGTCCCTGTCCTTCCACCTGTCCCTGTCTAATTTGTGGTGTTTGTTTTCTATTTGAGCAGAAGAGGCGACTGCCGCAGTTATCTTTGCTGTTGTTCTACCGCCAGGATTGTGACAGACAACGGCATCACACTTTTATGACGTCATCAAATCGCGGGACCACTTTTGAGTGATGCGGCACACAAGCACGTCGGAGGCGCGGTCCAGGGTTCTGATTTTGGCCACTGCGACAGAGAGAGAGCGAGATGTTGGTTTGCCTGCCGTGGAACGACCGCTAACATAGCGTTCGTAAACAAGTCGACTGCTAACGCGAGCGAATATCGCGGTTCGTCTGCTTCAAAGCACCATTCGCAGACGGACGCAAAACAATAAAAATGCGTACGTCGTTTGCTAAAAGACCGGAAATAAAAGTTGCTCGTCCGCTACGAATTGAGCACCGCCACGAAGTGAGGTCAGACCCAGGTTGAAATTGTGATCGTCTGCTATTTCACGTTGAAATCATTGATAACCCGCGTTTTGTTTGGAAATAATCTGAAGTTGTTCCACTACCACACAGAAGCTGACATCGACTGGTGTGTTGGTGAAACGCTCTCACTAACGTTGTCCGATTGTGAACTCGCAAACGGGACAAAAATGTGAAATTCGCGCAAGCAGTGGTGCCACGTCACATTAGGAGCCGAAAAACTCTCGCTCTCATCCAAACAAAGAATAAAAAATAAAAAGCGGAACTTAGGAGTTATAATATCACCAATGCGTCCTTGCAGGTAGGCATCAACATTAGCATTATCCTAATCATTATCATCATCATTATTAAAAAGATACATATATGAAATGCTGAATGAAAACACAAGTTTACGTAGGTAAGTTTAAACACGGGATAAAAAAGAAACTCCCAAAAAATTCCGCACTTCATAGAGAGCAAAAAATAGCGGTCTCTGTCCGATCACACACGCTGTTCCAGCGCTCGGAGCATTTTCCGCTATCTTCAGAGAGTCATTTTACTCTGCGTTGCAGCTCTTTCGTATCGATTCCCAGCCTTTCAGCCAAGTGTATTTCTGCGGTTGTGCTGCCTTATTGTACACGTTCGTTCGCCGGCACAGTTTGTTTTGTCGAAGATTACATTTTAGCTTCCAAGTCTCGGCCAACATTTGTGCCCCGATATCTCGACACTTCTCGACTCGGTTTGCGAACGTTCGCTTCCCTATGTAAGATATCAGCTTCTTGGACTTTCTTCCGTTTTTCTTACTTGTACTTCGGAACGTTCGATCCTTTCCGAAATGGTTGCCTTCAGTTTTGTGTTGCTATTTTCCCCATTCTTTTTATTTGGTATTCATTCTTTGTGATTTTTTAATGACCTCCAACTCTAAATACTTAAATTGAATATAATAATTATTATTTTTATATTCTTAATATAATTTTCCTCACTGTTCCATGCAGTTCTTATCCTGTCTGTGGCTGTATGTATGTGTTACTGAAACTACGAGCACAGGGACGGACGAAACAAGGAAACAAAGAAAGTAGACGACGAGTCTGTTGTCTTTGACACGTCCAGCGCAAACGCCCCTTGCATGTAGGGCACTCTAGATATACGTAATAACAGCCATACCGTTGGGAAACGCAAAATCATTGACAAAACTGTTTCCAGGAACGAACACGTTTGAAACCTTCAAGCGTCGAAACGTGCAAACGCTAAATCCCAAACTCAATGTTTTTCTTTTTTCTTGTGCTTGCATTCATGTTATGCGTACTTCCAAGCCATCAGGCCTCCGACCCGTGCCGATCGCTAGTCTCTGGGCAACGAGCCGTCGAGCGGAAACCGGCAGTCCATAAGAGCCGCCATCTTAATCTTCATCTGGAGCAAGGCCTAAAAAAGAAAAACAGCCCTCGCCCGTTAGGCCTAACGGTTGCTTCGCTGTTTCGCTGTCCTTCCGCCGTTCTAAGTGTATAGGCGAGCTAGCAGTTAAACGAACACATGGGCTCGTATCGTATGAGTTCTGCATCGAACGTTCATTGGAGTGCATTAAGATTGAGTGAGATGAAAGATAAAAAGATATCGTTTTACTCTAAATATTTTTTTATTCGTGGATGTGAAGAATTAGACCCCTCAATCTTGTATCCGTTTCTTTAGAACGGAAGTGTATGGTGTGTAAAACAGAAGGTCTTCTGTATTGAATAAATATAGCAGACAAACTGTGCCTAAGTTTCAACTATACATTCACCATCCTTCCAAAAGTACTCTAAAATGTTTCATGTAAGTATTAAAAAAAGCTCACCTCAGTTCAAAGTAAAACAATATTTTTATAGTCAACATAAATTTAAAAGCACAACAAATTATTACTGTAGATCATTATAGCGTTTTATTCGAGAAAAGCATGAAGAAGAAGTTTTCAATAATATGGCTGAGAAATCTCGCTTTTACTCGTAATTGTATCTTCATATAAGCTTGTCTTCTCAATTTTGGCAAAACAAAGGCTTTACTTAGCGCCAGCTTTGCATTATATTGTGGTTGTTTCTTTTTGACGACCTGCTTAAATTGCGCTAAATTTGTTTGGCGCGCTATACCGCAATTTATCACCTCACATTTATTCATAAATGAATTTTAAGACGTCATCTCATGCGTGCAACCACCTCCTCATCTGTAGAAAAGTTGAAACAACCCTTGAGGCTGGGGTAGAGAAGAAATACCAAAACGTAGAAAAGACAGAAAATAGACAGGACGACCTCTCAAACTGTCTATTTTCTGTCTCTTCTACGCTTTGATGTTTCTTTACTACATCAATATTAGTTTAATTCAACATAGTTAATATTCGCCAGCTGGCCTGCACCCTTACCATATCTTAACCGTTGAAGGCTTGTTTGCTGGAATTTTTTTTTGAAATTTAGTACAGGATAACTGCAATACGTAAAACACAAAAATATTGTGCCGACCAGGGATCGACCAACAATGGTATAAAATAAACTTCTGAAGGTTGTGAATTGGCTTCCCACCGAAAGACCCACTTTGCGG
The DNA here is from genome assembly GCA_037355805.1 of Ixodes ricinus. Taxonomy (NCBI): domain Eukaryota; kingdom Metazoa; phylum Arthropoda; class Arachnida; order Ixodida; family Ixodidae; genus Ixodes; species Ixodes ricinus. The sequence continues at coordinate 77,989 of JAZHYW010041905.1, read as the reverse complement.
AGCAAGAAGCTTTACAGGAGAAAAACACTGGTAAAATTGTTGTTTTGACCGTGCAGTGCATGTGTGTGCATGTGTCTCTATGTAACACACACGCGCACACATACACGCACGCATACAAACACACGCACGTACGCTCACACAAACACACACACTTAAGCAAGCATGCACGAACGCACGCGCGCTTCCACATAGACGCACGCGCACACGCAGGCACGTACGCACACTAAATGTGCACACACACATACACAAACATACGCACACTTGCACGCATCGTAACTTACACGCGCGCATACGCGCTCGCTGACGCGAGGACATGCATACACAAACGTGGACACACACATAAATATACACAGGACCGAACATCAACGCATATAGGCGCACGCACGCACGTACAACCGCCATCATTTCTGCGAAGAATGCAGGTGTCGGGCCAATACCGACGAGGCTCAAAATACTAGTTCCTTCAAGCGCATACTACAGCTGGTAGCTGGAGTTGTAACCGTGACAACTTCCTTCTTCCTGTATTTGTTCGCGCGTCCCTGCAGAGCACGCTGAAACCGGTGTGAGACTGTAATGAACCTCGAAGCACTGTAAACATATAAAAACGCCGAAGAACGCCGTATTTTTATCCCAAGAAACGGCGAATGCGGCAGAAAAAGCAACTTGAAACCCAAATCACACGTAGCTTATCAAAGCACCCCTCGAAAGAGAGTCCTCTCATTATTGGCACGGCTTGTTCCCGCGAAGCGCCTTCTTAGATACCTCAGCTTGCAAGCATTTCCAATAAAAGCGCTTGCCAATCTAGTCCCGTATGTTCTTCGAGTAATCATCGTACTCAAGACGCCCTGAACACGTAGTTCCGATTCCCGGCAACCGGATAATATGAGAACCCTGTCCTGTTTGCTCTGGGACTCGTTTATTTCCTTTCATCTTTCTTCTAGCTTTCATTTTTGCTCTTTCTTTCCTCTCCTTGCCGTGCTGTGCTTTCGTCGCTCTCGCTGTATCCATCACACGCGTGTCTCAATTAACGCCGCAAGTTCTTCGGTTCTGTTGACGTCACTTCCGGAAGCCTCACCGGGGAAAGTCAACGAGATGGGTTGTACTTGGACTTTTCCTGGACCGGAAGCTGCGTAGATTTCCGCTCTAGATTGCTTTTCTGTTTGTTTGACTGTGTTATGTTGCGTATGAAGTTTGCAATATCTTAGCGCCTCATAAAAGTGGTCTTTATACTTCGTATTTTTCATTGTGGGCTCTTCATTCTCAACGTGAACTATATTTTTATACAGGGTTTGCGGTGGTAAACATAAACAAATAATGACCGAACTTGCGGGGGGGGAGTATGTTCTTCCGGCTGGCTGTTGTTTTTACTTGGGACCTTCCGCGAGTAGCGCATACTTAAAAAATCTCACCGCCGAGGCCTCACGGCGGTACTTCCTTGAATTTACTTATGCGGGATTGACAAGCCTTCCTGTTCTCTTGGGTGAAAATAAAGAACCCAGTTCTTTAAGGAACTTACAAATCTGTCGAGGGTATCATGGACGCATCTTCAGGACTACCAATTGGATTAGCCTGGTCCGTATACTTCAGAACGACCTAGACCTACAAATCCGTAAACGGGCTCATGTATTTCATGAATGGCAAGGCATCGGCGGTGAATACCTACCTTTCCCAGGCTCCGAACATACTCGCCGAGCTTCCCCATAGGGGTCGCAGAGCCGGGTCTGGGTTTTAGCAGACAATCTTCTGATTTGATTTTATTTCACTTCCTTTAGCGCAACGCGAGTCTCCGCAATGCACAATTTTCTAGTGTTTTGACTTGCTTGTTTTGGTATTCGGGGATTCTTCCTTGAATCACCGTGCACATTCCATTTGTACGTGCCGCAATGGTCCATCGTTGTACGTAAATGGTCGGCAGAGGCGCCGCGGCGCCGGCACTGCATTCTCGAATTTGTGACGTAGCGCCATCTGTCGGCAGCACATCGATGTAGGCTAGCACCGTCTGCCAATGTCGCCGCCCCGCGATCACCCGGGCTTGGTGGCGACGGTGGCGCCCCTCGTCTCGAGATACTCGAAATACCTTTTACTTGTGTCATTTCGCTCGTAGGCCGGTACACATCGGCAACTTAAAAGCGCGACACGTGCTGGAACATTTTTAGAGCGTGGCTATCACAGAATTGCTCGCTAGTGAACCAAGAGTCGTCGCACACCCACCCAAACACAAGGTAAATATAGAAGACCCGGAAGTATTTCTCTCTCCCTTTATGACGGCTGGAAGTGGCGCGCACACCTTGTGTCGATGACGGCGAGCAGCCTTGTTCTCTGCTGAGTTGATCCTAAAACAAAAGTAAGATTAAGAGGTAATTGTTTAGGAGATATTATCCTGGAGACCTATCTTTCTGTGTTATTCTGTTGTTTATTTGTCTGGTTATAAATTGAGCCAATGTTTTTTCGCTTGTTTCGGGAAACACTAAATAAACGACTGAACACAACATTTGCAGCATGGCTTTTCTGCTGTTTTTTCATAAAGATCTGGGAATTATCGAAATACTTACGATCATTACATACCACAACAAAACAACAAGAACAACAAATGATTGCAAGTGTCTCAGAGGCTTCCCCCCCCCCCCAAAGAAAAAGAAAAAGAAAGAAAAACTCTTTGCAATGTGGGAGCGAGCATAGTGGAACGTCATCTTCAGTGCCGCAGCACAGGCTGTCTTTTTGGGCAAAAAGTATTTCCAGCATCGTAGTTGGCTGCACCAGTTGGCTCTCCTAACTGCTTATCAAAAAAGAAGATACTAGAAATTTCTTGAATGGTATGAAAGATTATGAAGCCCTATTTCTCGATTTGGAGATTTAAGCAGTCTCCATACAAGCGTACCGCTTTTATCAGAAACAAGATAGGTGTAGTCTTATAGGCTATTCTACACCTGTATATATGAGATTGAACGAGAAAATTCTGGCCCGATAAAGGGAAGAAAAAGAGCATAAAGATCTAGGGTGTTGTGTATAAAAGAATATTTGCTATAGCGGAAGTTAGGAGCACATTGAAGATAAAAACATACACACATACAAACACACACAGTCTCATGGATCCCCGAAAGTTTCATTCAACTTCCGGGAATGAGATCCGGTATCTTTTTTCCTTCGTCCCCAAGTCGTTGAAGTTAGTTTATTTACTTCCGCAACGTTTCTGTATTGTAAGTCGACTCTAGTAGGTGGCGGTGACTACGAAGTCGAGTTCGGTAGAGGCGATTGAACTGCGAGAAGCTTGTCGTGTTCCGTTGCAACTGTACGACATTATATTCGCGGATCGGAAGCGTTGACGTCGTCGTCCGCTTATGTAGTCGCCAGAAGGAATATCCGGGCAGCAAGTCAAGAGCCATAGATAGAGAAAGAGTTAGCCATCTATTGTCCTCTGTGATCTCTTGCCGGCCTTTGGCTCCTCCCACAGAAGTGACGTCGCGCGTAGCAACTGCCTAGCAACGGCGGACGCCGTGCGAACGACATACGCCTGTCCGCCATTAACGATCCCGCACCCCACGCGCGCGATCGGGTGGCGACATTTTATTGTGTGTAACGTCCTTGGTTTTTTTTTAGAGCGCAGCTCATAGGCGTGTTCTCGGGTTGAGCGGCGTCGGCGTCGGCGTAACTGCGCTAAATTTAGCGGGGCAATTGACGTCATGTCTCCTCAACACCAATTCAATTCCCCGCTAAATTCAACGGGAGAAATGACGTCCCATGACTTGGTGCCATGACTCCTATGAACCAGTTCAGATTCTTCGCTAGATTTAGTGGGAAAATTGTTGTCACGTTCGGAGGAGGAGGAGGTGGAGGAGGAGGAGGAAAGGAGGAGGAGAAGGAGGTTAGGAGGGGAAGGAAGGAGAGGAGGAGGAGCAGTAAAGGAGAAGGAGGGAGGAGGAGGAGGAGGGAAAGAGAAGCAGGGGAGAGGAGAGAAGGGAGAGAAGAAAATGAGGAGGAGGGGAGGAGGAGGAAATGAGAAGGAGGTGAGGGAGGAAAGGAGGGAGAACGAGGAGCAGATTAGGAGAGAAAAAGGAGAGGAGGAGGAGGAAGAGGAGGAGCGGTATACCTTCCTCTCCTCTCTCCTCCTCAAGAGTTGCGTTCTAAATTTGCGTTACAGAGACTTTGTAAACATCTTTAATTTTTTGTAGGTTTTCTGGTTAGAAAGCTTTCTGTTATTGTGCGGTTGAATGCTCTAACTGTGGTCGTCAAAAGTGTTTTTTTCATGGCAAAAAGAAAACGAGAGAAAAAAAGTAAGAATATATAGTTTATAAAAATTACGTAAGCACCCATGGCAAGTTCCCGACTTTGAGACGTCAGAAGGCTTGTTTTGACTTGAAACCTTCATTTATAAGATACAGCTTTCGTCATAATTGCGAACCTACAGCGTACGGTTTGTAAATTATGATGAGTGATTTTCATCTCGTGATGCACGCTTTTGAACTAGCTGCTTGCTCATAAGGTTTTGGTGTTGATCCTGCCGTGGTTCATGCTATAATGCGACTATTATCAATGATGGACAGGAACGTCCTATGATACACGCCGTGCAGCTTATTTTCCCTGCCTTCCTTTCCAAACAATAAAGCGAATGAGTTTAAAATTTGAATGATTACTTCAAATAAATATTATTTTACGTATAAAGAACGCTATTATGCTTTTTGTCTCCCGTTAATATTTTTTCCTGTAGTAGTACGATGACGGATGCTGGCATATCAACACTGTTTGAAACGGCCAATCAATTGGATTTTTACTTATTGTTTCAAAACGAGCTAACTCATCATTCCCGGGCAGTTGTCTAAAGCTGACCCGGTCGAAATTTATTTCAAAATCTACCGGCGTTTTCGAAGATGTTCAAATAACCAGATCGCCGTTTGAATGAATAAATGAGCTGGGCTGAGGCTCGCAGTAGGCATGCATGGCTCGATCATCACATATCAGGAGATTGTATCGAGCAAGCAATCGCATTTGACACGCTGACGTATACCAATACGTACGTGTTACTGAAAAAATGAAAGCTGTTACAGTTGCCACTACTTTATGGTAAAATTTAACTGATTACAGTAATCAATTACTGCGTTACAAAAGTAATTGAACAATTATCAGAAAGGAATTAACTACTTTTCAAGTTGCTTTTGTTAACTTTTTTATTAACTAAATATCAATACATTCATATGTTGAATGTGGTTACAATTTGTTTTTTCGGTCAAGCTTCAAAGGCAGTTGTTTTTCGAGTGCTTGTCAGTCATCTTCCCACGTTTGCTGCTGAAGGTATCTGCCGCAACGATGAAGACACATGGCGTCTCGTTTCTCCGAAATAATTAGGAACTAGCGAAACCTCATGAAGATTTTCATTTATTAAATACAGAGAGAGCACGTGACATTTTTCGCGGGCGCATTGAGAACAAAGAGGCCATTGCTGATAGAATTCATAAAATCGAAAGAATAAACACGGAGGACTTCCACAGACAAGCACATACATTTAACAACGACGCATTCGTCGTTGCTAAATGTAAGAGTGAGGTAGTCCGTAACAGTCTTCCGTGTTTTTATTCTATATGTTTTAAGTATTCATAATCACAATACGCTCGCCTTGACCAGTAAAAGAATTCGTCACTTTCTCCAGTAATAGAGATAGACACAAAGAAAGAGTGAAATGCAGAAAGAAAAAGGTAGAGGGAAAGATATATATTAGGATAAATAAACAGCCACATGCTGAACTAGTTGAACCCTGATCTTGTAACAAAGAGAAATCGTAAATAAGAAAACCTTCTGTTCTTTGTACCTCCTATGCAAACACGCGCTGTGAAGTCTTTCAAGATGGAATGGGGAGGAGGGGGGGGTTCTTTGTCGTGCCTAGATGAGTTCCGTGTCGAACACAGTCGTGTATGCCGCGGCAAACCTGGTTCGTAACAACACGTACACAAAAAACGAGGCATTCTCGACCGCTCGACCACGGCCCCTTGAGAAGCTCGCAGTGGAAACGTCGCTGGGCGCATTGACATTCTAATCCTTCCGGTATCTTGGTATCTTTTCTCAGTTGCTTAGGGGTAAACAAAAAAGTGTCCAACACTGGTGCAACAGAGACGAGTGGCGCAGGGACAGACATAGCAATTCTTTACGCAAGAAACCTCTGGTTAATAATTCAGCTCTTTCTAAAACATATATTTGGTTACTTTAAATTTATTACAGAAAAATAGTACTTGAATTACAGCGAGCGTAACTACAAAAAGTAATTGCGTTAAAAAGTTACAATAAAATGTAATTGATTACAAGTAATCAGTTATTTGTAAGTGGTTACCTACAAGTCTGCGCATGATAGAGGCAAAAGGCTATTAAGAAACAAAGATCCGCTGGAATAAAACATCTCAGACGAGTGACGTTTGTTTATTTTACAATCTAATGGACAATTTTCTTGAAAAAAGACGGGTGCAGTCCGGAAAGCGTACGTATTGATGTCATTCTCTCAAAGCACTGACAACCTGTCGGCGCTCGCTGACCCGAAAATCGTACCGAAAGTTCGGCAGCTGCAAATTAGAAGTCGTTGGCGTCGTGTACTACTGAAAGACAAAAAAGTAACTGAAACCGAAAATATCACAATTTCCCAGACGGACCCAAACCCGAGATTACGCGACGCGTACTGAACCGGACTGCTGTCGCCGCGCGTACAGAGGGAGAATTGAAGAGGTAGCCAGGAACGAAGATGGCCAACTGGAGCGAGGCCATGCATACACCACCTAGATAAGAGTCCTCCGCACGCGTCATCACAGTCAGATCGATCGAGGCGTGAGATTGGGCACGAGTGCTGTGTCAGTGCTCGGCTGTGGGTTAGTGTCCAATCAGCGCGTCGAAGGTCGGGCTGTCATGCTGTCGCCGAGTTAGCGCGATCCGACTCTGATGACGTTTCATGAAGGGAGAGGATGGCCCCGTGGAGGCTTTCATTATACTAGGTATTGCTGGGCCATTGCGTTCGCGTGACGTATCAGTGACGTATAGTTAACGAGCTGTCAAGCAGGCCAAGCCCGTCTGCCAAACTCTTCCCCTATGTATGGCTGCTCTGAGCAAATCCAGCAAAAAACGTCTCTTCGCGCGTGGAAGAGGGACTGTTAATCTGTGCGACGATCCCGACTAGCTTCTTCCCCGCGGCCATCATTCGCTCTTCGGCGGTAGCGGCGGTGGAGAGCTGACGACATCTAGGCCGTAATTTTCTCGTTTGTTAGAGCGCGTCTGGTCAACGCCACCAAGAAGACAATTCGTCATCGTTAGTCGATCCCTAACTCACCCCATGCTGCAAACACGTTGACGCTCGAACGAGAGGCGTCGCAAAGCGGCAGACGCGTCCATCTTAGCGTCTCCTCGTGCTAGCGTCGCACTTGGCGTGAGACGCTGCCAGAGGCGCTGGCCGCGATGCTGATGCCATCTAGGCGTCGCTGCGTGTATCTTTTAGTATGGTACCCAGAGCGCGTCTCCGACTGGTGTGTTTACTGTCCTGTTCTGCCCGTACATCAAAAGGGGTCCCACAGCGGCAACAAATGGCGTCACAAAGCCAGAGTCGCCCTGTTGGATGTCAACAGGCTACTCCTTGTTAGCGACATCCAACAGGGAGTAGCCCTGTTGGATGTCGCAATACTGACGCTGGCAAAAAAGCACGAGCGAACGAGAGTGTCGCTGTCGTCACGGCGTCCCAACTTCTAGCTGCCGAAGTTTCCGCCAACTGTCATGGTGAAGAGCGACCTGCAGCAGAACAGGCGTCTGCTACATTCACCGCCGCTGCTGGGACACCAGCCAGGATCGCGACCGGCGACAGCGTGACAGCTCGTATGACGTCATCAGCCTGTAATGGAGGGACCTTTTTTTTGTATGCGGTAAACACACCAGACGGAGACGCGTTCCAGACACCATTCAATTTGTACCGACGTTGGGGGTGTGAAGGAAAAGGCACACGTCGTGTCTTCGAGGTCGTAATTGTCTCGTACGTCTTCGTCAACAACAAAAAAGTAAAAAAAAAAACGCTATATGAGGTGTCCCCGACACCCCTTTTTTCTCTCTCAAATGTTAGCGTTTTAAAGTGAACCGGCGGAATTGTGACAACCATATAATTGGTAAGTTAGCAACTGCTTTAGGGCGGAAGACGACACTAGCGTTAGGCTTCCGAATGCTAACCCCGAGGCTACTGCTCCTTCTACGCGAGGGGCCGACAATGCAGGTGTTCGCATTGATTGGACGGATAGAGTGGGTAGAGAAGAAGGCAGCTTGGAGGCCTTTCTGTCTAACCACCGTCGTTCCAATCGGTGCTCGGCACTATGACGTCACTGTGCCTTACCGCGCAAGAAGCAGATGACCTTGCTCGTCGCATAGTGTGTTGAATAGTAGTAGGGCATACTTGCGTGTTATAGGGTTTTATTATTACCAGAATATGGCGTGTGAATGTTGTTTGAGTAGGTGCAATAGGTGCACAATACCAAGAGTGTTCTTCTTTCTCGTAACAAAATATACCTTATGATAGTGCTGCCAGCTCGTGGATGCCCGTGTCAGGGCTTCCGACAGTCACTGCGTGACGTAATCGTAGTCGTAACTTAAACAAAATTTAAACCCATAGTTGCATGTGTCTACTGTGGGGTTTACTGGCAGTGCAATTCTGTTTAAAACAAAGCTTCAAACAAGTAACAATATTATAGGCAAAAATAAATAAAAACGGTATTTTAATTAAATCATTACTAAAATAAATCTACCGGGCGCGAAAATAATGTGTGGCAGCAATTTCCTTTAAATAAAGAAGATACACGCTTTTGTTTTCTTACATTACTAAGCAACTTCTGAACAACAACAAATAACTTAACGTTTATGACAACAAAAGATCTGCTTTTTGGCACTGAGCATGGGGAAAGGTCAGGCTTAGTAACGCAGCGCAGACTACTTCTAGTGGATGAAGAAAGAATAAAACAATTAAAACTTCCCCTTCTCCCCCTTTCCCTGCTGGGTATAGTCGGCTGCTCGCTGTGGAAAGTTTACTCGTCTCTTGCTAGTTGAAAGATGTGGTTGTGTTGTCCCAGTTTTAATTGTTTTATTCTTTCTTCATCCATGACTTGAACCAACACGCTCTTCTCCCAAGCAGACTACTTCTTTTACGTACGAATGCATTTTTGGTATCGTCTTCCGCCGAGCTAGTTCATTGATTTCAGTGACTGATTACCTGAACCATTCGTTGATAGATTGCAGTGATTGATTCTCTCGAGTGCTTTGTGGAAAGATTTGACATTTCTTAGAGCATTGCTTCAAAGTCAGCTTGCATTGGGCAGCTTGCATCAGGCGGTTTGATTGCGTTTTTCTTCTGTGCGTACGAACAATTAACAGGTTCTACTTTGACTGAGTTTTTCTTTTTTTTCTGAAGCCTACACTTAGGAACTTTGAGTATATATGAGTGTGCCACCTAAAGAAAACTTCCTGAAGAGTTTCATTGTACTTTGTTTATTGGCTTGTTTATACCGCTTTCTTCACACCTGAAGAGCGCCCTGAGAACATCCTTTAGATTGCGCCTATTGGAACTGTTCGGTAGCCACATAAGTTCCAAGTGGTTACCTGATGTTTTTGTGCTGTTTGTCATAAAAAAACATACCCTCCTTCTGACCGTCTTCTCTTTCGATTAGTGAAAACAATGGCTCTCATTGTGTAGGCGCTTCGGATGTCGAAAGCCCTTGAAGGTACCTACTGTCTCTTGTTGGCTTCCCCAATGCCGGTGCCTATCCTTTTACCGTGTTGTTTGCGTACGAAATATCAGATTACGCTTCGGAGGTCGCACTTCAACCGATGACGTAGCCGTTGCTTAGTAACCAAAGCGACATTTTCTTACTATGTTCTCAAGTACGGAATTTTAGGAGTGTACGATCTTGATCCGGTGCCTTCTACTTTGTTGTCCTGCTGTTCGTGCTTCATGGCTTATATATATTAAACTTTTTAAAGTCAGCTTCGCATTTTTTTGTTTAACTATACTCTCTCAGGTCATGTCAGAGGTCTTGCCACTTCCTTGACTGCTTGGCTGTGAAGCATGAGGCGATGGAAGAACATCTTAGAAGGTACAGCACTTTAACAGTAGACAAAAAGATAAACCATATCCATGTCGTCTTGACGATGCAAGGGACTATATCAGGGGCTGGCCAAGCTGCGGCTCGCGAGCCACATGCGGCTCCTTCGCGTGTTAAAGGTGCGGCTCGCGGCTCCTACCCTACCCCCCTCCACTCCCCCGCCTCCCCTTCCGGTCACACGAGCACTTCCCCAGAAAGACAAATGGAACGCGTTTTAAATCGAAAGTCAGGTTGCTGGTTTGGTAGTCTCGTGCTACTACTACCTTACGTACAGTTGGACTGCTTTTGACTCAGATAGATTGAAAGTAGTCCGAATTTCGTGTATTGCTCTAAAGAAAAATTTTGACCCCCCCCCCCCCCCCCCCCCCTCCGGATCTTTGAGGTTTCGTGGTTTTATTTTGTGCTCTTAGGCCGGGTCAGCCTGGCCACCCCTGGACTATATGAGAAAAAATAAATGTTCCGGATGTTTCGAAACGTTAGTGAAATCGTTTCTGCGAAGAGTACTCATTGCGCAGATATATGCTTATTGTCTCTGCTAAAAGTCCCATTTGACGAAAAAAAGAAGTAATAACTGTTTTTATAAATATTTTTAGTAATTATTTTTGAGTATTTAACTTTTGATTTGTTTATTTAATGCTATGAGTTTAATTGGAAACTTTTTTGGCAACATTGAAAACCAATAGATCAACTCATTTAAGAAATAAATAAAGCACCTACATTTTATGGCGTTCAAAAAAAAAATCTTCATTTGAACGAAGTTTTAAGTTTTGGTTTCCTAACGGAGCGCATCTTTGCGGCAGCGGTCCTGCTCCTCCGATGACCGAGACGCGCATCTACCGCCTTACCTCCCTCGTAGGAGGAAAAGAGGGAAGGAAGTGTTTCTTGTCTACAGAGGAGAGAAGGTATGCGTACTACCAATATCACCAGCTGAGAAACCTTGAGCTCCGTTCACACACTTGCAACCGAGTAGGACCTAGGTTTGCTACCGTCCCCCCCCCCCCTCCCAAAAAAACCGGCCCTTCGACGGAACGGGGGGGGTGCAAGGCTATACATTTTTTTTTACTTATAGGAGATTGAATTTGTGTTAAAAAAACACCATGTGAAGTTTTTCTAAATTACAATAGCGCTAAGACAAGGATATACGGAGAAGTGGACAGGACAGGCGCTATTCCGTCCCACTTTCTTCGTCTGTCCTTGTCTTAGCGCTATTCGTAATTTAGTATGCAGAGCGCCTGTCCTGTCCACTTCTTCGTCTGTCCTTGTCTTAGCGGTATTTGTAATTTAGTATGTCTAACCAACTAGCCCGACAGAATATTTTGGTGAAGTCTTTGACAGGCAATCCAATTTATTGTAATATTGTTTTCCTAGAGGGAAATCAACATAATGCACATGTACTCAAATACACCATACTGAGCTAACAAACTAGTCTGCTGGTTGGCATAAAAATACCAGTGAGCGGAATAACATTTCTGCTGCACTGGAAAGTAACTTCGCACATAAAATGCTCCTTGCGACTGAATCCACCATACCAGCGACAATATACGCGTAAATTAACGTTTAAACTATACAATGCTAATGCAAGAATGTATCGGATATTCATATATATATACACGCGCGACAATATGCAATACACAAGAGTACGCAGGAAAGTAAAGGGTAAAACTCTATATGCTCGCTTTTTTTCTTTTTGATGAACTTGAATGCATATTATGAATTCGACTTAGCCACTCGGATGAGCTGCTTGTTTTCTCTGGCCAACTTTACGAAGTCATCATAGCTGTGCATTAACATATAGCGCACAGAGCTCCGCTTTAACCCTTGGGGCGCTTGACCGATTTCTTTCATCCGTCCACAAGTTCCCCATCACGCTACAAGACTCGTTCCACAAGCGCGTTGCTGCAGGGAATGGAGAAAATATGCTCCATTAGGTTTTGCGAATGGGGGCACTTGACCTCTTTCAAGGATTTGAGCCGATTCGAGCCTAATTTCTCGTCATGTCCCAGATGTCCAGGGAGAGTATCCTTCAAAAGGCAAAGCTCCGAGTACAGTTCATCGCCTTCCTCCTAAAAGTATATGCCAAAACGCTCTCCGGCATACAATACGACTGATATGCTGGGTACACTTTGCGAAGATCCACGGCGAGCATTTTAAACGGGGAGTTCCCGAAGTCAAGCACTTTTCAAGGTACGCACGGGTCCTGTCATAGACAGTCACGAAGTCCAGCGGTGCAGCTTGTTCGTCCGGAAGGATTTCAAGTCCCTGATTAGCCTTGACACCAAGAACATATCATATTTTCGGTTAATCTGCTGCTTCCTGAGCTTAGCCATAACAGCGAAAAGTTCTGTTGGCTCAAGGTGACTCTTTTTGAGTGTGGCATCGCTAAATGAAGCATTGCAAAAAACAAGTGTATGAGGTGCAGGTAGCACTCGGGAGGTGTGACACACTTCGAAAGTTTATCGGTTCGGTTGCCAATAACTCTTCAGATTATTTTTTTCGCAATCCTCCTTACCCTGACTTAGAGAAAGTAGAACTTGATGGGCGCCCACGCTTTCAAAAAAAAGTGTATATTCTTACACACCTTGACTCATATACGACACACGAAAATTTCAATTTGTCGTACAGCGCGCTAACGTCAAACCGACGGTACCAACTTTCACGAGCGGATTGACAGCCGAGTTGTACAACTTATTAAAATAGCTAATCGTACATGTTACTGAATACAAAAAAGTAGTCAGGGTTTTCTTGGTCGTACTGCAAAACCTCAGTGTTTTTTGTGTGTTTCTTTTTTAGTATTTGATACGTACCTTAGCTGTTTAATTAGGTATATATCAACATTCTCAAGCCCTCGTAAACGTTGGGGCCGTCTGTTCGACTTGAGTGCGCTGCACGTAGAACAAAATTTTTGGGTGTCATATATGGGAAAAAGGGTGTAAGAATATAACCTTTTCTTCTAAGAGTGCAGTTCTTAATCAGTCTGTCTATGGCCGTAAACAAGCTTAACAAGCGGACAGAAATATTGCCCAGAACGTTTCTGTATTTCTGGTCACAGAAGTCGACAAACGTCTTCAACTCCTTTACATATTTCGAGCAAGAAGAAAATTCTTTGAACGCCTTTAGTAAATAAGTTTCAACATCAAACTTTAAAGACCTCTTTGCGTGCTTGGCAGCGTTGTTTACAACATGCAACTGCAATTCGCTTTCAACAAGTTCGGCTGATCTTTCTGCATCTTCTGAAGACTGAGTTGTGTTTCCCATAACTAACAGGGGCGTTATCCGCGCTATACGCAACAGCTCGCCACAAACAAAGGGAGGGAGCGGTGCATCCCCTCCCAGGACATCGTCGGCGCCTGTCTAGCTCTTGGCACTCAAGAAATTAACATTGAATATCCCATTATGCTCGCGCAAAGCTTTGCGAAAAGAAAAAGCAAAAGAAAAAGGAAAACTATAGAGGTCTGAAGGCAAAGGAAGGTCTAGGAGGAAGCGCACCCGCCGATAGTGTATTTGTACACGAAGTAGTGCCAAGCGCCAACGCCTCCCAGAAGGCACATCATAGCATCACAGCGATCAGGAAAGCACGTAATTATTTTATGGCATGCATCTGGAAACATTTGGAAAGAGAGTCTGAAAAGATGTTTGTAAAAATATCGAAGAAACGAAAATGTCGGTGTGTTCTTTTGGTAATGTACGATGGCTCCACTCCAGAAGTGCACGCTAGCAGGAACAATGAGCCGGCACGCAACGTGCAGCTTCTATTCTGCTTATTGTTTGTCACTTCGGGACACAAGCAGCCTAAGAAGTGGCAACAGCTGCCAGAGACGCTCAGCTCTTCCTAGACATCGTTGGTACGTTTCGGTTGCCTTGGCGTTTAAACAATTAAATATAGAATGAAGAGGGACGGAACAAAAAAAAAAAACGATGAGAGAGTGAAGTAACCACAACAATATTTACACCATGTGTAGTGGAAGGGGAAAGCGTATAAGCCGTCCGTCTCAGTGGACGGGAAAAGCGCCGTGCGCGCCTTTGTGAAGATGGCGACAGTCGTTAAAAAAAAAAAAAAAACACATCCCAGAAGGCACAGCTATCGGGTGGGCCTGTCACCAAGTTGCCCGCCAGCGTCTTGCTTTTTCTCACTTTTCCCCATTTTCCTGCTTTGTACGGCTCTGCCGGTTGTGTTTCCGTTTTGTGTTGTTCCTACCCATCCTCCTCCCCTCCCTCCGCCCTCCGTATCAAGGAGCACGCTCGGCCGCCACATACTTTCTCTACTGACGTCTCCACGCTGTGTTTTCATCATTTTACTTTTTTTTTTCGTCGACGAATGTCCATTGTTGTATTTGTTGAATTGCCGCTTAAAAACATCAAAACATAATATCAATACAATAACAAAGAAAACAAAAAGGCCAATGGCGGTCGGTCTTAGGTACAAACCGGCAACCGGCCCGCTTTCTAAGAAAATGGCCGGGCTGGTCAAAAACCGGACAGGGGGTAACCCTAGCTCACTAAGACCGAGAAAGAAGACCGGTTTTTAAGCCTCTTGCGACGGCGTAGAACGTGCTCCGCAGCGGCGCACCCGGCCCTGTGCCGTCGCAAGAGGCTTAAAAACCGGTCTTGTCTTTCTCGGTTCAACTCGGTTGCAGGTGTGTGAACGGCGCTTTACCTTTCTCAGAACCGTTTCAATACACAACAGAATTGAACTGCTTTTGCCGTCCTTAGCTTAGAACAAACACACACGCACACGCACACGCACACGCACAAGCACAAGCACAAGCACAAGCACAAGCACACGCACGCACGCACGCTCGCGCGCGGACGTACACAGACGAACGCGGACAAACGCGGACGAACACGGACGTGCAGGGACGAAAACAGAAAAACGCGGAAAAATGTGGACAAATTAGGGCGCGCGCGGGCGCGCCACACACACTGGCACAGGCACACACACACGCACAGGCACACACACACACGGAAATGCAAACTTAAACGCACACGCAAACGTACACACAAACAAGACAAGCTCAATGTAAAAGAGTTTACATTATTTGTTCCAACCCTCTTCAATTAAGTCCTTCATTCCGGTGAGATTGCTTTTCGTGCAACCCTTATACTTTTCACGGTCAAAACTCCCTTTGGAATTTGATAACCATTGTCGAGACAATTTGGGAAGGGTTGGATTAATCAGCAGTCCAATCTGCATTACTCTGACAACTCAGTTGGAATCATCAGTATAATTTGTTTATTGCGACCATGTCATGATTAATTATGGCACAAAAGAACGGTGCATTGTCGAAAAAAACCCGATGTAATAATAAATACAAGTGAACAAATTATAAAAAAAATCGCTATTCAAATTAGGAATGGTTTGAAAAAATACTCATTCTTAGGAGGACTGATATTTTGTTTTTATATTCATACCATTTCTCACTTCTACTCAAACAAATGTATTCTGGCAATCTTCAAATATTTCACGAATTTTTTATACTAAAACTGTTCTAGAAAATTTGTAAAACAAGGAATGCCAATATTCTAGTCTAGAAAATTCATAAATTAAACAAGGGATGCCAAATATTTTTAGTTTTGGCCTTTATTTATAACTTGATGTAAGAATTGAAGGTAGGACACCTTATTCAACAGGTAGTTAGTCAGCCTCAATGGGTGTCTGGTGTCAGCACTGTGGAGAACTTTAGCCAGTGCAGTACGACCGCTAGCCCTGGAGTCTGTACCTGTATCACGCAGCAGTGATTATAGACCAGTGTCTGCTCTATTTCATGGGCTCCGTCATGTTTGTTTATGCTCACGCCATGACACAGAAAGGGGGGCTGCACTTTCTGCAAGGCTTCGAATTTTCTCTCTTTAGAGCGCAGCTCTTAAGGCCTGACCACACTAGCGTAAACGGCGCCGCCGGTCGGCGCCACCGGGCGGCACCGCCGTCCGGCGTCCCAACGCGAGGAGTCCACATTGGCCTCCGTTTTGCGGGCGTCACGTGACAGCACTGGCTCTCGCGATCGCGCGCGCACCTCCCCTCGGATTTCCCGCTCTTTCGTCGTCTGCTCTTCGTTAGATATTTCCGTTTTGGCTCTCATCTTTCGCATATATCAGCATCGAAACCGCACTCGCTGCCTACATGGTACGTGTCCATGATGACCTGGTGATCAGCGTGAATGTGATAATCCTAGCCTGCTCGTTGATCTTGCGACGTCGCCGCGCTCTGAAGGGAAGGAGGCGCAGGTTTTGGGTCCGGCCGAGTTGGTTCTACCGAAACACCGAAGGACAGGTCAGTGCTTTGCTGCCCCGGCGGCGCGCCAGAGACGAAAGCTACTTTCGAAAGTGTCACCAAATCAACACGACATCCGTCACAACACAGACGACATGCAACAAGTGCCATGGAGAAACTCACTTGTAATTCCGAATTCCTCTCCTATAATTTCCCAGCGGTTGTTCTTAGCGTCATTATCTAGGTAGTCTGGCTGCGTCTTGTCATATAAAAAGGGAAACAGTCGCACAGTTTCAAGGAACCGCTCCGTTGCGGAAGGCGTCGGGGGGAAATAGGGATAGCAGACGACACGAAACACGTCCTTCGGAACGTGGAAGACGCGCGGCGGAGACCGGTCTGAGCGTTGCCATGGCATCGCGACGTCACTATCTACGCCACCTCCCATTGGCTCCTCTCTTCTGCGGCGAGCGGCGCCGCTCTCTGAACCGTGCACGGAGCGGTTGGCTCAGCGGCGCCGTCCGTCACGTCGCTGAAGCCGAAAACTGGTTTCGGTCGGCAAACGGCAGCGCCGACCGTCACGCCGCAGGCCTCCGCGACGCCAATGTGGCCGTGCCTTTAGGCGCCCGTTTCTGGCTCGGTGCGACGTCGCCGTCGCCGATCGGCGGAATCGCGCGGTGCATTATGGGACGTTTCCCATATTGACATCACAGATGACGTCACGAAGGTGCACGACGAAGGTACAGCGACCTTCACAGTGACCTCTCATGGAAGGTCAGCGAGTAACGTCACGAGGGTCACGAGGACGTCACTAGGAAGGAGAGAGAGGAGAGGTGGAGAGAAATAGGAGGGAGAGGAGGAGGGAGGAGGAGGATGAGGGAGGAGGAGGAGGAGGAGGGAGGAGGAAGGAGAGGGAGGACGATGGATGGAGGAGGAGGGAGATAGATGAGGAGGAGAGGCGTACCTTCCCCTCCGTACCCTCCCCTCCTCCTCCTCAAGAGCTCCCCTCTAATTCGGTCTCACAGAGAATTGTAAACGTCTTTCATTTTCTTTTCGAAATGTCAAGAGTGCTGTAAAAAACAAAAGCCTTGTCTTATGCGCAGCCCCTCTGTTCACAAGAGCATGCGTTTGAGATTGTTATTTCCAAGTTTTATCGCTGGGAACTAGATTTTCGGACACTTGTCTATTGTCACTGACAAGGAGAGAGCGGTTAGAGAGGAGCTTCAGCTCCGCCGTCTCATGGACCTCGAGCGCGCGCGAGCGCTGTCAAGGCACGACGGAGGACATGGAACGCGTGCTGGACGCCAGACGTTCGAAAGCCACAACCCTGTCGTTCTCATTCTGTCAGTGACTTATGCACAAGGGTTTCCCCAGGAATTGAAATTAGGGAGGGTGTCTAAATTTTGAGGAAGTTTGGGAGGGGGGAGGGGAGCATTGAGAATAGAGGAGTCGTTGCGAATTAAGGGGCTGCCTTCAGAAACAAGGGGGGCGGGTGTGTCAGGAAAACACTGTTTATGCAGATGTCAGCGAAGCATCTTTCAAAACTGCAAACCATTTGCGTCTATTTATCTGCGCCACAGGAATCCTTCGCTTAATGAAATTCTGAATTCCAGCTTGCCGTCAGTTCTGTTTTATACGCGTATGGCGTCGCAAAGGCCCGTCATTGTGGGCAGATTTTTCACCAAGCCCGTTTGAATGGTTCCTCGCGCTTAAAAAAAATCTTATCGAAAAAGAAAAAGAGCTTTGTTCGTACCCGTGGGAAAATACAAGTGGCATAACATTAACATCCCGTTTAAACAAAAAATGAACTTTAGTGTCTCTTTGAGCTTATGCTTATTTTCATTAATTTTATCCCGGCGGCACAAGTATGCAATTGTCGTTCTGGATGTTCCCGATTCTATCCTCCACTCTCGTTGAATGTAGAAACGCTTGCTTTGTAATTTGATTACATTTTTTTTGTGCTGCGTTTTAAGAAAAAAAGACGGAAAAAGAGAACTATATAGAGTCTATATTAATATTTAATATTCTTCCTGCGAACCTTTTTCCGCTGGGAAATCTTTCATATCTATGGGTAAGTGCATTTCGTAAGGTCGTCTTTTTTCCCTTCGAGTAAATTGGGTTTTTAATTTGGCAACTTTCGCCGATAAGGTTCTTTCGCGTCGGTTGCTTGATAATGAAGTTCCATGCGTAATGCTTGCAAACGAAAGTACGCATCTTTTTTGTAATTCTTTTACCATAAACACGTTTCTATATTAAAGTTACATGCGTCAAAAAGCCCGCTGGAGTGCTCCCATTGAGCTAAAAATGAAATTCCACCAAAATGAATTACGAAGGTTGTTGCTATGGCATTCCAGAGTGATTATGAAATATTCATCGTTCGCATCTGGCATACCTGCTTTTTGTTGTTTTCTCTGTGTTTTATTCATAAATTGCATGTACATTAACGTGTGTCCACTGCAAATAAAAACAACACTTAAAACCGTTTCTACTCTTTAAATTATGATTTTTCGTTTTTAATACAAGCGAGCATGAAATTTTGAGGGTTGGGAGGTATACGAATTGGCGAGGCACAACATAACTAGAGAAACATAAGGTTGACTTTGGCGGCTAAATATTAGAAACGGCAGCGGAATATTATATATTTTTTCTTTCGCTTTTTAGAAAGTCTTTTTGGTTCCTTCGTGCCGCCATTCATCTACACTTCCAAAAGGTAACTTTGTAATTTCCAACAAACGACTGCCAAATGCAGCTCATGGATCGGTCACTAGCATCCGTGTCATCGCTCGGCATGCGCTCGGGTTGAGCTCAAAGTTGAAGTAAGCTGGATCCCAATGGAGTCTAAGTACGATTCTCATTTTCGTTCTGACTAGAACGTTAGAATGCCCCAAAAAATGATTCAAACAAGATTTCTCGTACATTATCTTTGGAAGAAAAGAACCATTGTTAGAAAACTCAAGTTCAAATATTTTTCTCTCAAGAATTTGCCCGCTAAAACAAGTTTAATTTTGGCTGGCACTTCGCTAAATCCCCAATGAGCTGTCATTTAAAAAAAATCATAAGTAGCGGCCTCATTTTTAAGTTGTTTTTTAGTGTGACGATATGGACGTTATTGCGTTTCCGAAAATGCTGAGCCCTCTTAATCCCATCCTGCCAGATTGATTGAATCTTGGTGTCGTCCTCTAAACGTGTAAAACATTCTCGGCCGCGACATGTCTCGTATTTTCAGACTAATCACATTTGCGAATAGAAAAAACAGAAACTAAAAACATCGTCGCCCATTGAAGCAAAAAAATTGTCACCCGAAAGTTTTCTTCTTTCTTTTGGTAATCGCAGAATGAGGCGAGTTTTAGAGCACAGCTCTTAGTCGCCCATTTCCGGCTTGAAAGGCGTCGTCGGCATCGCCGTCGGCGTCGGCGTAACCGCGCGTTGCATTATGGGACGTTTCCCATAATGACGTCACACGTGACGTCACGTGTGACGTCGCGAATGTTACCCTTATGAGGGTTACGAAGGTTATCCTGACGAGGGTCACGAGGGTTACCCTCACAATGGTTACGAGGGTTACGCGGGTTACCCTCACGAGGGTCACGAGGGTTACCCTCATAAGTGTAACGTCACGACGTTTCTCTCGTGACGTCACTCTTGAAGTCATTATAAAAAACACGAGA
The DNA here is from genome assembly GCA_037355805.1 of Ixodes ricinus. Taxonomy (NCBI): domain Eukaryota; kingdom Metazoa; phylum Arthropoda; class Arachnida; order Ixodida; family Ixodidae; genus Ixodes; species Ixodes ricinus. The sequence continues at coordinate 58,019 of JAZHYW010041905.1, read as the reverse complement.
CGTATGACGTCATCTGTGACCTGACGTGACGTCACACGTATCTATAATTGCCAGTCTTCGCGCTAAATTTTGCGGGGACATTTAGCGGAAAAATATTTGCGCTAAATTACCATCGTGAAGTCACGTGTGACGTCACGAGAGTAAAAGTTTCCCGCTAAATGTCGCGGAAGACTTTTCCCGCTATATTTCGTGGTGAAAAAGAGGGGCATACCCTCCTCTTCCTCCTCAAGAGCTGCGCTCTAATTCGGCGTTCCAAAAAATTTTAAACGTCTTTAATTTTTTAATATATTACTTCCTTCAGTGTACCGCATTTGCTGTACCGCATTGCCACTGCAACCTCATTGGCATTACAACCGATGACGTTGGGGCATCGTTTTACGAGAACGCCGTAAAAGAATTGCTAAACAAGAAGCGTGAACATTACGAGCAACATCATATCAACACCGCCAAACACCATAGTAGATGTTAAGGTAAGGTTGTTTTCCCCGACCTCGATGGACCGCCTTGAAGTTGCCGTCGAGGACCGGGGGATCGTGGATGAAGCTAGTTGCTGGAGGGCTGGATGCGTCGGTGGTGATGCAGAGGCGACCGACAACTCGGAGGGTTAACGAGATCAACAAAACTTTACTTCGATAAAAAAAAGGATGAAACAGTTACATAAAAGACAAGTGCGAACTGTAATAAACTGCCGCGCACGGCTTACAGACTGCACAGACGCCTCGGCGTCGGATGGTCCTACCGCGCACGGTAAGGACGGCGACTACCTTGTAGCCGCGAAGACGAAGAAGCTGTCGCGCACGACAGGTAACGCGGCGCACCGCGGGAGCTGAACGTCAGTGGGGTCGCTCACGAGCCCGTTCCAAAACTCAAAGATTCCCCTGCCCGGCCAGGGTCTAAAACAGCGTGCTCGAACCCGTTTGGGCCAATCAGGGTTCGACCCTGGTCCCATTGGCTAGAGGAATCAAACTACAACGCCTACACACAACGCACTTTCGACCAATCGGGTGAGAGGTCATTGCTCCGGGAGTGAACCAAGAGCCAAGCCTTGGTTCTCAGAAGCGGAGGATAAAATACGACTTATGGCTTTCCTATCTGCCACAGAAGATACACATTCGCGAACGGCGAGAACCACCGAGACATGTCGGTTGAGGCACTTCTATGCCACCGCGAAAGGCCGTTGGCAACAAAGTAAAAAGAAAGGCACGCCAGGCATATGCAGAATATATGGGGGGCGCCTGGTCCCCGGGCGTCACGGAAGAGTTCCGAGACAAGACTCCGAGAGCTCTGAAACACTTTGTCTCCCAGCAAACGACCTGGCGACCGGTGACGTGTTAATGTCTCAGCCGTGGGTTCTCCAGCAAACCTTTACGTCTGGCCGCGCGTTTCAGGGTCAAGGGGCAGACGTACGCGGCGCTGAGACAGCAGCCTCTCGTCGGCAAGTTAAGTGCTTTCACGTGGGTTTGAAAACCGGGGTTCCGCACGAAATGCAACGAAGAGGGTGACATGCCCGCGGCCATTTCGCCGATACCGGGAAAAGCTCATAAACAAGCAGAATTCCGACTCGTAACGGCACGGGACCCCTGAAACGCGACACTCGTCTCCCAAGGCGCTTCCCCATTCCCGACCGAAGCGCCGTCAGGCGGCTAAACAAAACAGAGCGGGGTATGCCGTCCTGTCGGTCGAAAAAAAGTAATAAATAAAAGCGACCACCTCTACAACCATATCAACCATATCAGCCACGACACCATACCACGCCACAACGTATCGGCAGACCATTACAATATATCCCATGTCAGAAAACAAGCGAGTTACTTGGGTTGGTGTTTCTTTCTTTGCTATTCTCGTCTCCGGTACCTGGTTCGTAGCGGGGGCTCAAATACGGCAAAATTTCAATCGGCAATTACATGCCTTCATGGATAAAACTCAGACTTGTACGTAATCCGTTACAAGTAACGAAATTACTTGTAATCCCTTACATTTAGCAGTAATTAAGTAACGGATTAATTACATATTTTCTAGAGTAGTTTTAAAGTAATTCCCTTACATTTCTTACGTAACGGATTCCTTGTAATCCGTTACATTCTTTTTCAGGACCAACCCCCCCCCCCCCCTCCATCCCCTCCTGAAGAAAGGGTTGTTTTTATTTTGGTAAAGTTGAGCGCAGTGACACTGTCACGCGAATTGACCAGCGCAAAGGAGGCTTGGCACTCTTCAGTTCCGCAAAGCCTTTTTTTACAGTCACCAAGCCCCTGAACCTATTTTCTTTAAACCCTAACCACAATGTCGAAAAATCCAAATGAACATTTCTACAAAAAAGAAAAAAAAAGGTGTCAGGGGCAAGTTATATCCGCTTTTTTTAGTCAGGCAAGCAAAAAGCGCCGAAAAAAATACAGGGACACAGACGAAGGGAAACAGGACAAGGCGCACTCTCAACTGAAGTTTATTGAAAATTCACACGTTATATAGCCACGAAAACCCCGTTTACCCTATCTGCTCAGCCCGCGTTTCAAAAATTCAAACCCATTCGTAGATAAGGATAGGGATGTGTCACTTATACACTTCTTCTCCCTGGTCCTAATCTCAAACGCCTCGTGTAATTCCCGTGACACTTTATCTTTGTACCTAGCCAAAATCTTCGTGTCATTGAAGGCCGGGGTGCACGAGCATCTATCGCAATGACTTGCAAGGTGCCCCGAAGGCGTCGTTCTTGTAGAGGCAGCGTGCTCGCGGGTGCGATCATTGACGCACCTGCCCGTCTGGCCCACGTATGTCATCCCACACGTCATGGGGATTTCATAGACGACGCCAGTGGCGCATTCGACGTACTTATTTCGGTGTTTGGTAGTGCACGGATCTGAAGATGGCTGTGGGGGAAGTTATCTGGCGACAAAGTTGCGCCATCTTATTGGGCGCTGAAAAAACCACCGGTACATTGTAGCGCTGGGCTACCTTTTTTAGATTGTGCGTGACATTGTGTAAATATGGAATTACAACCCTTTGTTTTTTCTTTGCGATCGAAGGCACGGAGAGGACACCAAGGGATTGTATGCCTCTTCGAGAAGCTTGGGGCGGTAAGTGCACAGACAAGAATTAACAATATCCTTGGCGGTTATAGTGGCTACGACCATTTTCATGATGTCACAGCACGAGACAACGCTCCGTCTCCCCTAAAATTCCACCAAAAGAGATGTGATAATATGTTAAGGTGTTATTCCCCAAACGTGCATGCTCATTCGTTGCTGCACACTTATTATCTTCTCTTAGAAAACAGGATGTCTTTCTTTCTGTTTCTTTCACCTTTTTTGACACTGTCTTAAAAGCTACTTACTTTTTGTAGTCCAACTTAAGGGTTGGCCCACTTTATTTCTGAATTTCAGCCAGGTTATCTGCATCTCAGTCACCCTTTTTGCGAGTCAGCTTTTTGCGAGCACTTCGAAAATGGTAATAGTCTTCCTTTCTTCTTCTTCCTCTACTGACCCCAGCAGAACGCATCTTATCTCAAGCAGATATTTTTACAAATAAAACATAGTGGTCGCTGACGTAAACTTGATATTCTGGCTTGAGGAAAGAGTGAAACTCGTGAGTGGGGCCATAGTGTGGCTTACTTAGTACTCTGCCCTTCGCTGCCCGTGGCATTAGCGGACGTCTATCTGGAGAACACCGGAGTAAACTGCAGTCGGTTTTTGAACTGCAGTTTTGAACTCATCAAGAACGGTACACAAGGCAAACGTGCGTTTACATTTCCTTGTTTTAACCGCCGTCCTAATAATTGTTGTTATGAGCATGTCCTTTTTTTTAATACTCAGATTTGTTTACTTGAAACTTTTTTTTATTCACCAACGTCTCAACCGAGGTTCGACCTGTATAGAACCAAAGGAACAAGAATATCAAGCCAAACCTTATTTATTATTGAATTATCACCTTCCTGTTACAACTATGTTTTGATATTGTCTGGCAATATATGCCGGTATAGAGAGATGGACATAATTCCTATTTTAGTTTTGGCTAGATGTATGATGACTTCTACAGCTGCGCGATTTCGATCATGGAGAGTTTTAGTAGATCGCCCCGATGAGTCCGATAACGATACCCGATACTCCGCCGCCACCTTTGCGCATTCATCGTATCGTTATCGGGGGTATCAGAGGTATCGGAACGATCTACTAAAACTCTCGAATATCAGGCAACGGCTGCAACGAGGAAGCTTTGCTCCATCTTCGCGGTAAATAGTACTTACATTGCTTCGCTGAAAAATCTCAATGCTGAGAATAAAGCATTCCTGAGGCACAATATGGCACTCCCATGCAGTGCTTCAGTTCAAAGGGTGTTCAGCGAAGCAAGCAGTCGACATATTGAGTAAGAAATAACGCAAAATGTCTGACGAGACTTTCGAGAGTCAGCTGTTGCTCAAAATGCCCAAGGTCATTAAATGGAACAGAATTGAAAATTAAATGGAATATTGAATAATTCTCTTCCCTTCAGTGTTTCTTACTTGAGGGCAATAATCTTGAAAGTAACGCCACGAAAGTAACGGATTACTTTTTGGGGTAATGGTCACTTACTTTCATTCGAGGGTAATTGTAATTGTAATAAATTACAATTTAGCCTTGAGTAATTGTAAATGTAATTCCTTACTATTTTTCAGTAACGTGTACAAGTATGGATCATAAACACACACGAAAAAATAATCTCGATACACTTGAATCTTAACGGGCCTATACGGTAACACTTTCGGAGCATTTTCAAATATTTCATTTGATTGAGATCAAAATGAATTTCAAATCGGAAACTAGTCTCAAAAATGTTATTCCCATAAACAATCTAGTTGTTTATCGGAGTCATTCAGAAACAGTGACGTACCCTGCGCGACGCTGGGAGCGCGAACACGACATCGGTGCTTTCCTAACATTATATAAAATATGTTTTGGCGTAGATGAAACTTTACTGCTTAGATTAGTGCTCTATATAAGCAACACTTTCCACCGCACTAATACTTTTTATGACCACCGTCTAAATTTGAAAGAAACATAGAAGAAAAGAAAACGGACATTGCTTGTTCGTTCTAACAACGTCGCCTACTGTAGATAGTGTCTCCTCTCGACATTCATTTCGTTAATTTGAGGTGTGAACTAAAAGTAAAGGCGGCTCTTGAAACCCGCCTAACTGGAAGTATTTGTAGAGAACCTTTCTCCCATCATGTTTGTTCCAAGTACCATCGCTGATGACTCGAGAAATGCAGGGCAAATTGTCAAAGAGCCAATGAAGAAGCATGCCCTGCGTTTATTGAACCTTCAGAGATTATGCATGTATAAACGGTGTTACACACTTCCTCGTTTTGTTGTCAATTCTCTAAACCACCCGTTAGAACACATCTACCCTACAAAATTTCTAAGAAAGGGGTACTCTAAGGCAGCACTATGGGAAAATAAAAAGAGGGAGAGAAGTGAATAGAGATATAGGCATCTAGCCTTTGCGTCCACCCCTAATCCCTCCAATCAGAGATCGGCGCTCGGACGTCTTCGCGCGTTCTCATTTCTCTCTCTCTCTCTCGGTTTCGCTTGGTATAAATTGCGGTGTTTATGTGTCACCGGGCTGTAAAACAAATCCGATAGAAGCAATATTATGCCGAGGTTTGACGTGCAAACGAAGACGCAACTCCATGCACCAAAATGTCCTCCTTGTTCCTTCCTTCCGCCGATAACGAGGGAGGGACCTCGCAGCGCGACCCAGATCTTCGTTCCTTTGATTTTCTTTCTTTTTAGGATGGTGGTCGGAAACAACGGATAGTAAACAAAGACGGTATAGTTGGAGTTCCCTGGCGGACGTATATTATCAGCTCTGTTTGTGAAGTTTTTATTATTTCGTGTTGTTTTTGCGCTTCGTTTTATACTGAGCGTTGTACTCGCCTTGGGAGTATGGCCACGCTCTCGTGCGTTTCCATGCTCAAAATGCGGAGTGTACGCCACACGGGTTCTGGAAAACATATTTCCTCCATCTTTCAAAAACATTGCAGAGTTTGTTTTGTCTTTTTTTTTTTTGATTAACGGTACAAAAACAACAATATTATGTAGACGTTTTATGCATGCTGGCGACTCGAGTACCTCTAACACACACAAAAAAAATGTATGGCTTAAGGTTATATCATATCTTGTTTCTTTTTTGTTTCTTTTGATTTCACAGATGTTTTGCGTCGCGTTTCGTGCTACCTTTCATTTCAGGTTGTGTCGTGCTACTTTTCATTTCAGGCTTTAATAAAATAATGTTGTACGGTTCTTTGTTGCCATGTCTGGTGCAGGTTTCGCTTGCATGGTATTTTTCCGTTTCTCATACAGCGTTCAGACCGGGAAAACGGGAAAATTGAAAGCGTAAGTTATTGTTTGCGACTCTTTGCGAAAATGCAGGTTTTTTTAAGTAAGGCTCTTTTTCCTCCATATTTACCGTTTTTATTGGATTATGACGTAAATGTTCTGAGTTCGATTTCCGGTTTATGTTACGTGGAATCTTTACAATTTATACAGGGCTATTTGTCCGCCTTCATAACCAAAATTACTCCAGCCTAATACTTTTGGTTTAACAGCGTCTTATTATCACAAGTAGAAAACATATACAAAGTCGTGCGTTCGTCTTGCCAGTTGGTCGACACTAGATAAGGAATTTTATTGCCACGTTGTGGAGCATGAAAAACGTGAATCGTGCCTCGTTGGACCGAGTCCTTCACGGAGTATTGTGCTATTTGTGACAGAATTGTAGAGTTACAACTATAATGTCCGACATGAATAAAAACAATTGCGAAGGAAAACAATAAAAAAAGCGCATCACTACAAGAAAAAAACCAACGTGCCGAACGTTTTTTCTGTCGTTATATTGACTCTTGAGGAATGCGTTAGCACCTCGCGCAGCGGTTGTATGTAAGAACGCGTGGTAAATGCAGCCTCTCAGCACTTTTCCGCGGGACGAACATTCCCGAAATCCCTCTTCTCCCTGGCGCAAGCAGATCAGGTCACTTAGCGCGTGCATGAAGGACGTGCGTGCGATGCGCGGGAAACAGACAGCGCCATTTCGCTGTTTTGCATACATGTTGTGCATCGAGGGGCAACGAAACCGTGCGCTTACGGCCCGGTGACATGGCAAGACGACTGCGCGTCAAGAACGGCGCGGCAGGCCGAAGAACGGAACCGCTGCCCGTGCGGGTACACAGGTCTCCAAAGCCGGCGGTAGGAGCTTCCGAGGGCGTTGAAAGCGCGCAGCCGCACACCCGGCCGCGTGACATCACACCTAGCAACCGAGTGGCAGTGGGGACAACGGGGCTAGGGGCGTACGTAGGCCTCCGGTGTGCCGCCGCGAGGCGGCGTGTACGGGTGGCCCAATGTGGGTTAATACTTTGTGATGAGCCATCCGCCGACAAAGTACCAAAATACCACAGAAACATACAAAATATCACAAAATATGAAAAATATTACTGGGTTGCGTGTCACCCCGGGGGAGAAGGGGTGGGGGGGGTTGATCACGCACCCCAGTGGTACACACGCCGTCCCCCACTGTGTGGCGCCGAAATTGGCGAAGGGGGACGTCGGCGGCGAGCTTCGGTTGCTAGGTGTTACGTGGAACTGTGGCGCCATCCTGTGGCGGCTTTGCGAACTCTATAAACGTGCGCTCCAACCAGGTCCAGGGTCAGGGCATGTACCAAGGCACTAAATCTAACGGATTAAAAGGTTAACATGCATGACAGCTAACAAAACAAGACATATAGAAAAGACAGAAAAGAGCGATGGTTCCAGCGACTGGCAAATGTTTCTAGTCAAAGAACGTATGTTTGCTCGGTACCTCTGCCTCAGGTTATAGATCACTCCAATACGCCTAGCAAGTGTTCTAAAATGCGCCTTCGGCGCAGTAGAACGTAAAAAAGGAGAGTCACAATCATTTGACAACATATATAGAGCGCGTAGATAACGCGCGATGACGTGAGGCAGCCAAGCTCGCGCCGTCATCGGTTCGACGTCGGGTCTAGTCAACAAAAGCACAAGGTGCGCAAGGAGCAGGCGAACTTGGACGCCGTATAGTCACCTTCTGCGTGCCGCCATTTTGGTCCACTTGGCTGTGGAAGGCGTTATGAGCATGCGCAGTACTTCTTTCCTACAGAATATCGGCCGCTGCGCGGGCGTCCACAGCTCAGTGACTCGACGTTCATCGCCTGAATTTGGGGAATTAGCAGGTAAGCACGGCCGAAGAGAAATCAAGAGCAGAATGTCAATTAATGACGTCACGTGTTTCTTAAGCTGTCGGTGACTGTAGTAATGCGCGTCCCCTCTCATTATTTTTGTTTTTCTGAATCATTGCTGAACACTTTATATACACCCATACGGCTCATACGCCTTAGTAAGATACGAAAGACCCATACGAAGAATAGAGTGAAAATTGAGTGGTTTTCATAAGAGGACGCTATAGTTTCAAAGTGGTGCAGGGCATTTTCCCATATCTTATGCTCGTATTTTACGGATAAACCACCTGAGCTATTTTGGAGGGAGGGAAATCGGGGGGGGGGGGGGGGGTGACGGCTGGGCGCGACACTTATTTGATTGAAATATTGTTGATTTTAAAATTTATAACCAGAGGATAGGTAGGATGCACAAATATAACCCAACATGAAATTGATGTAGATTCGTCCTCATTAAAAATATTTATATATGTCATTTTTTTATGTGGGGACTTTATGAGATATCCTTCTTATGATTCCATATGCGCTTCCTCTACATAATAGGTCGAACATTTGTGGAACTATTTTTATTTATGTATGGAGCTTTATTGGAAACAATATAGACCCTTTCCGAAATTGCTGTCGGCGCTTCTAAATTGGCTGTAGAGCGTGTTCGTAAACTTAACTTAACGCGGACAGCAGAAGACAAATTTGGGACAAGGGACGACGAACATATCTTTCAACTCGCTGCAACATGACTAAAGATAAAAGATTTTTTTTTCGCAATTCCATTTAGTAAGTGAAAATAATAGAAAAGACAATTTAAGGGGGGGGGCGAAAAAAAAACAGTGTAAAAATGAACCTGTAATGTTTCTTTAAAGATAATCAATGATTTGGGAGAAGAGGTTCCATTATCAGTTTGAGGAGGCATCGCGATCAGTAACTGGCGCTAGATCCGGAGTCAAGCGGACGGGCTCGTCTTTGGAAAGAACGAATGAGGGCGCAGGCCCATTGTTGTTTATTGTGTTCATGATGAACGATTCAATAATTGTCTTTCCTAATCTGTCAATATACTCTCCTAAAATACTCTCGTTCTCGAAATATGAAATGCAGTGATTGCATGTGCAATCATGAACGAAGATGGGAGATAGGACTCAAAGGAAGCCCGTGGCACTTCCGAATTGTGCTCTCTGAGTCTGTGGTTTACACACCTCCCATAAGCCGGATATACTGTGTTAAAAACTTGAATTGAGATAGTTTGTACATTCTTCGTATTAGTCAGCTTGAACTTGTGTGAGAGAGGAAGAATTAAAAGGAGGGAAGGCACCAGCTGTCTTTCAAACTTGCTGTTTTATAAATACTGTTATCCGCGATCCAAAGGAACAGACTAAACTTTCTTTTCCTCACACAGAACGAACTTGTTAGCGTGCTCAATATTTCACCTCTGTGGCTTCTCATCACTGTTTACGCATTTAAAAGTGGCTCAAGGCCCATTGTGATGGAAAAAACGCCCCCCCTCCTCCTTCTTTTACTTGCCGGGTGAAAATGCAAAGAAGGCTTTTTGGTTCATTGAGGCTGTTGCGAGTTGAAAGATAGGTTCGTCGTCCCTTGTCCCGAGTTTGGCTTATTCGTCAGTGTACAGGCTAAAATGGCAATTTATGAGTGTCATGGTTGTTTACTATGTTGCAGGAGTACACCGACAGTGCACCAACGTCAACGCTGTCACTATCATTTATTATTTATTTATAGTATTGGTAGTACATTTTGTATATGCAAAAAAGTTGAAAATAGGTGTACAGTAAAGACACAATATTAATAATTGTGTATGTTTGACAATACACTTCACTCAGAATCGAAGCGATCCTAGTAGACAGATGGCACGCGAAGCATCTTGAGTAGTCGCTGACCACTAAGATTCGATATAGGTTTGCCATCCTCACTTCACGACTTCCCCGTCACAACCAAATACAGTACTTGCAGTTTAAAACATGCGACTTTCCTTTACGTTTATTAAACCGTACGTGTATACCGACACAAATATAATGCTGGGGCAGTTTCTTGTGTGTGTGTGGGGGGGGGGGGGGGGGCGTCGGTAAACACTCGGATGATGGTGGTACATAAAAAGTATACTGGGCCGGTCATGTCCAAGGCTTACACTCTAGTAACAGTGCTGTGCGAAACACTTCACGCACAACACTTGAGAGAGCCAATCCCTACGCAGGTAGCTCGGCGAATGACGATGCTGAAACATATGTTTAGACCAAAAAACGCAGATCTGAGTTGTGACATTAAGCAATGCAAAACGTCACGCTTGCATTGCTTAATGTCACAACTCAGACTGCGTTTTTTGGTCTAAACATATGTTTCAGCATCGTCATTCGCCGAGCTGCCTCCGTAAGTTGCGGTGATTGGCTCTCCGAGTATTGTGCGTGAAAGTAGACGCACAGACTTTTTTTAAGAGTGTATTCTTAAATTACCGGTCAGCCAGTTCGGTCATGGCTGTCTTAATGTTCAATGCTTGTTAAATTACCAGTCGGCCGGTAGGGACATACTGCGCTCTGCAGTGGTGGCCATGCCCGCCTGAAAGATATGGGACGTGGCAGGCCGTGCTTGTACACCTCACTGAGCCTAGGCAGGACCCTGACGGCTGTTGGTAATCTATGTTTCAACGAGAGCTCTCACGAAGATGAATAATCACAGTGAATAATCACAGTGAAAAAGAACGCTGACTTTATTTTCATGAAGTGCTGAAACGCACTACATCTTCAAGCGGGGCAATTTAAACCTTAGTCATGCCACTCCTCTCCATGGCCAATCAGGTCCCATAACGCGATGTGCGCAGTATTGCCGAGCAGCGATATTTGGAAGTGGTCTATTCATTATTTAGGCCGTTGCCGTAGCGAGTGCGGGTAACGCCGCTGCCGACGACCTCAAACCGAGAACGAGTTTGACTGCGATTCACAATCCCTCATTAATAGACACGGTCAGCGAGTGCTACGCCGTCCGGAAGACGAGCGACCGTGAACGGTGGAGTGGCTAACTATTCGTCACCGAAAGGTAACTCGAGACGTCATCGTTTGGAACGGCGACATTTCTTCAATGGAATTCACAATCTGCGTTAGGGATTACTGCGAGTATACGCGCTTTTCTTTTCAAGTGATTTGTTCTCGTAGCTTTTGTGCTGTGTACCCACCAGTTTGTGGGCACGCACTACACATTGGGTACTCGTCACGTCGTGTAGCAATCTTTCGAAGAGCTTCTCGAGCACTTGTGAAACACAAACAAGAGATGAAAGAAAATACTTTTCTCAAGAGTTTGATAGATAAAGCTTATGCTAAAATATTTTTGAAGTTGATGAGAATACTAACGGGTCTAACGTCATCGTTGTTGTACAGCATCAGGCGCAGGAGCGCGTCATGTGCTTGTCCTCCATGTTTTATATTCTGTGTGCTTGTCCCTTGTGTTTTATTCTTTCAGTTTATGCATTCATGTTCAACCCGCTCGCCTTTAACAGTACCAGTGCAGTCCCATTCGGACCTTTTGGGACAGTACTGGTAGGCCAGGGGCCCTCATCTACACGGCCATAAATGGGACATCGCTGCCTGCTGCGATTGGCGATAGCCCGGTTTCTTGGTCCCGCTCAGTCCAGCCGTGTAGATTAGGGCTCCAGCTAGACTCGCCGGAGCAAATATTCAGTCATGCATCACAACGAAAATCGTTCCACAAGCATTTTTTTCTCTCGGTGTGGTGAATTCTAAGGTACCGTGCGTACATGTGTGCGGTTCAGAGTGCCCATTCCATTGCTGTTACTATAGAGCTTTAGTATTGCGTATAAGAGCAAACGCAAAGGCTTTGTGTTAGCGTTCCGTGCTCCACCTCGCGGATGCGCGTGGTCGCTATGCGCCAATCTAAGACCGCGAGTTTGGGCTCCGCGCACGCGCAGTGTAGAGCACGCAACGCCAACGTAAACGCACAGTGCTGGCGTTCGCTCGTATATACGTAATAGTTGAGGAACTTTATCAAACCGTTACCGCGTTTCGCGTACCCTCACTACCGGAGCCTTGAAGCATGATTTTAAAGCGCGCGCGCCCTGCTGTCACGCGGTGTCGTCCGGGTGAGGGCTTCAATACATGCTTCAACAGCTCCGGTAGTGCGGCATGCGGAGCACGGTAAAGACTGGTTCACACACTTGCGTGAGTCCGACCGAGTGGGACTTCAACAGCTTGCGACGTAAATCTTTATTCGGATGGCTATGGCAACGGGGCGGCTGTAAGCGGCTTAAAACCCCGTCGTCATAGCAACCCGTAAACAGATTTACGTCGCAAGCCGTTGCAGCTACACTCGGCTCAACTCACGCAAGTGTGTGAATCGCACTTGACGGTTTGCTAAACGCCCCTACTAACTCACTATTTTCAATGCAGCTGTCATTCATCACCGCTTTTAGGCACTTTTTTATGTCTCCTTTTAGTTTAGTCACTCTCAATGCCCTTTGTAGCCCCTGATTTTGTTTGATTCCACGCCAATTACAAGAATGCCATTCGAGTATAAAAAAGACTAGATCAGTCTGTAATGTAGTGCAATCCACTTATAACCATACCACATATAACGATGCACCGCTTATAACGAGCAGTTTCTAGAGGAGCATGCGTTTTTGCTGGGGTATTGCGCCCAGATACAACAATATATCGGTTATAAGTTGCATTTTCGAGTTTTCTTATTATCGTTTTAAGTGGATTGCTTTGTAGATATATTTTGTTACACGAACATTTTTTCGACGAGCAATCGATCCTCTTGTGTATGATTATGACATCGATTTTCTCTTTTTTTTTCTGCTTTCTACGTGCTTTATTTTTCTGTTCCTATGACAGTGTATCACATTTTAAGCTTAGCAATGTGTGCGGACACATTCAAGAAAATAAAAATTATTATAATAAAAAGAAGTTGAGATCGGGCTGTTTAGACAGGCTCAAAAAGCACGAGACAATAACTTTTTTTTTTCTTCGGTATTATCGTTTACGCCTCTTTGCGTAGAGTGACGTGACACGAAGCAACGAAAAAAACAATCTTCCGAAAGGTGTTGGAGCAGTGGTAGTAAAGCAAGTGCTTGAAACGCTCTCAACATAGCAATGCCTGCTGTCGGTGGCTGCAGCCTCAGCGCCCGCGTAGAGTTTATTTTTGTTGTTGCTTTTAGACGCCGCCGACAGGGAGTTCAAACGTTTGTAGAAGGTTCTACATATCATTTTCATAAGTGTGCGCCATCTGGTAGCTACTGGGCCAATTACTAGAGTCCGCCATTGTTTGGGCACGTATTCGGAGAACGTATTGGACACTAGGGCTGGGTCAATTTTCGGCATGAACTCGGTTCTGCTCGCGTGGAGAAAGAGGGTTGCGTCAACTTTTGGTGAAAACTCGAATACAGTTACACGGTTCGTGCCCTATATATAAGACGACCACTTTGTTGCTTGATTTTTTTAAGGGGAATTGTTTTAACGGCGACTAGTTTGTCAACGCTAAGACCCGGGAGCGAAAATATCAACGGCGACCACAGGCTCAAAACAGGACACACAACGAACAAGATGGAAGACGCACGCTGAAAATCTATGATAATCTTCCTTCCTTTTGAAAAATACCACGCTCCAGCGAGTTTAGTCAAATATTGAGAGCTATGGAAACTCCTAAAAAAAACATTAAAAAACAAGTTTTTTTTTTAGTTCAGTGTTTTGCCCGTCGCTGCCTTTGAACAGCGATTACAACCGACGTTGCGGTAATTACTTTGTATTTAAAAAAAGAAAAGAAAAAAGAAAGGGAAGTGTCGGCGACCAAATACGCGCAATTTGTTTTTTTTTCCCTTCGATTTGTTTGACGCCATGTTTCACTATTTTCCGCGATTTCGGTAAATATTAGAATCGTTTACTTTTATTTCTGATATACATTTTTACTTCATGATGTATAGCGGGAGGGAAAGATGTATCGACACGAAAAACTGTAATGTGCGCTCAGTCGCAGCTTTCTTTTTGTTGTCTTTTTTTAGCCCGGAGAGCCCATTAATTCGTGCTAGGAGTGGCTCATAATGCTCGGGCTTTTTGCTTTCTCATTTTGATTTTTTTCCCGCATTCTCATCGGCGGGTAATCGCCATCTCATTGGCTAAGGCGACAACAGCGCAATGATCAGGCCATTCTGGTTCTGATGACATCCCACACCCCAAGGCCTCTAAACTCATGAAACACAAAGTTGGGGCTGAAGTTGACGGGGTGCACCGATTGGCCTATAACGACGATGACTTCGCGCTTTTTCGCTGACGTCCAATCGGCGCGCTCCGCGAACTTTCGGCGCCAACTTTGTGTTTGACGAGTTTAGGGCCCCTGGTGATAGTTACGAAATTTCGAAGGGGAAGCGAATTTACTTAAAAAGGCCAAAAAATAAATAATTATTTTTTGTTGTTGTTGTTTCTAGGCTAGGTGGCGCAAGCTACTACACGTTATTAACGGTACAGCAGTTAGCATATCCATCCGTCACCACGCCCCGCGCATAGAGTTATTATAATGTGCGCTAGAGGTCCAACAGGCGCTAGTGGGTATGCGACTTCCGTGACGCAAATGGAAGCAGACAGCAACCAGTCTGCTTTTGCGGTGCTCCTGTGCATTCCTGTGGAAAAAAGCGCGTGCATTTTGTCTTTTCACCGGAAAATGATCATGAAACGCTTTTGTTATTTGGGTTGTGCTGAATAGTATGTACTTTTATTAACATTGCTGAAGTGTAATTGATTTAGTCAGAGGATCTGTCTTCATCAGTGAATGATTTTTAACTTCTCTATATTTAAAGCCCATACCTGTGTTCCACAGCACGTGTGTAAAAGCAAGCGACGATTTTGAGCAAAATAACAATCAAAAAGAATATAGATTGTGTTCAAGGTTCCTCAGCATTCCGGTGACGCTTACATGTTGCTAATATGCCTGTCCTCTCACTATATGAAAATGACCCCGTCTTGCACCTTTGCGAGTGATTGAAACATTCAAAACGTAAATAAGAATATACTTTGACTATGAAAGTTACCTCTAATATTTTCTGTGCAGGGCAGCTTTTATCAGGCACTCTTTCTCAAAGATTTCGAGCGTGCGGGTGATCTTTTTAAAGTAGAAAAGGCATCTTCGAACAGAACAGAAAGAATAAAGTAGTACTTATTGAGAATCGGATTATATTACGTAGCCTTCAATTTATTTTGAACTTCCCCATGCACAAGGAGTTACTGATTCAGTGTTACTGTGTCGTTCTTGCCGTCTTTCTTGGCTTTCCTGATGTCCTTCGTTCGTTCGGCACGTATACCCCCCATTCTGAAAAGCGCCGACTTCGTGTTCGCGCTAACAGTGTCTGACAGTGCACATAAATACATGTTCGAATCCGTTTTAGCACCGTTTTTAATGCGATTCATTTGAAAGAGAAATGCCGTAACTGTCCAATTATTTTGGCTGCGTGACTGAGAACTGTTTGAATCTACCTAGTACGTACCAAACATTCGAGATATTTGCTCTTATAATCGAGCGCAGGGGAATATGCGCTATCGTTTTCCCATACAAATGCATTACCGGAAATCAATTTTCGTCTGGTTGCTGTCTGCTTCAATTTGCGACAGCACACTAGCGCCAGTTAAACCTCAAGCGTACATTATAATAACTCTATGGCACCACGTTTTCTAGTCACTACAGTTGATCGTAGATCAAAAGGGCGTAAGAAACGAATGATTGTTGAGCCATAGTCACAGTGTTGTAATACTCTAAAAAAAGTACACGGTGATTATCGCAGACATGATGACATAATTATCTGTAGACAGGATTTAAGCCTGTCGGAAGTATGCTTCAAAAGACGTGCTATGATTCGAATATGTTTTGAAGGCGGTTAGTGTGTGACCACTGAGTCGGGACCGACATGCGGGAAAGAAACACGCATCAGACAGTTGACAGTTTTAGGGAACCATATTTTGCACATCCGATAAGTTACGATGTGTCCTCCGGTACGCACTGCGCATGCGCGAGTCTTCTGCGGTAGCGCATGCGCGGTTCGTACCGGAGGGCCCATCGTACCGTATAGGAGAGAGAAATAACGGTTTCCTAAAACTCTCTACTCTATGCAGACCGTATTTTGAATAATGTGTTTAGTAGTGCGACTGCGGCTTGATGTGCTTTCAGCAGAGCAAAACCTTAATCAGAGCTATCAGCTCGAACAAGGAGCGGTCGCTAACACGTTCGAAATAAAAGGGGAGGAAAAAAATACTTGTTTTTGCAAATCCGTTAAAAACGCTCACAATCTTTGCTGAAGGTGATCCCTGTGAAAGGCCAATAACGTAAGGTTTACGGTTTCCAGAACAACGCGAGGGTGACCAAACATCTTATGGCGCCCTAGACGCAGTCTGCTGGCAGAGACGCGCTGTAATCACGTGGGCGTGCATTTTACGACGCCCGAGGTCACAGAGACGAGGTGTATAGACAGTATAGTTAACGCCACGGGGCAATTCCTCGTACTCCGTTCAACCGCACGTGGTGGACCGACGCGGACGCTACGAATCGTCTCAGACAATCAGACGGCGCGGGAGTCTTCACGTGACCTTCGAGAGGGCCCTCAGGAACGCGCAAGGCGCTTAGCCACGTCGTACGTTAACAGCGGCTCGACTGGCCTGGATTCGTGTTAGCGGCTGGCGGCGGTCCACCGTGAGGTGAAGCGAAGTATAGTGCAGGGTTAATTTCCCCGTAGACCTCCGCTCCGCTTGTGTACTAGGCGTCGGGGCACAACGGGAGGCGTCGGAAACGATTTACATGCACATTATGGCACCCCTGCGCGCTGAGAAAGGGCGCCAGCTCTGCTAGCAGGCTGAGTCTTATGCACTGACCTGGGGGCTGCAAAGTCCTCTAATTGGCTTACGCCGCTAGTGAGAAGAAACTTCGAAATTAGCTTTCTATAGTTACTGCAGTAACTTAAGAAAGGATGGGCCTGGCTCATTGGATTCACGCTTTACGCTCTGTGATTGGTTGTTTAGCGATCTTATCGGCCAATGCCGTAATCTGATTGGTAGAGCCCTGCGCGGATGACAGTTTGATCGTCAGAATCCGATCCGCATCCGCAGATTTGGCACAAGAGATTCTACGAGTGAGAGTAGGACGTGGGTCGTTCTATTGTATTCTCTTTTAATGCATGGATATTATAAGCGATCACCCTTCCCGAGTTCCTCGCGTCACTGAATATATGATTGCAGTTAAGATATCTGTCCTGGGGGTATGCGACACTCTGCCTTGAAGATGCGCTCAAAAGAAAATATATATTAATGTTTGTTTGTTTTATTCTTTAACACCCATTTTAAGCAAACGCGTATTTCCTGAACATAAATATGAACAAAAGGACAGACTTATAACGTTGTGTAGTTTTATTAAGTTCAAGCTATACCAAGTGGGAGAGGAAAGCCGGTCACTTCGCGCAGCGAAATATTCGTACATACGTTGTAAGGCGATAGTTCACCAATGGCAAATATAACAATATTCGAAATTGGCAACAGCTCTTATCGGTTTTAGTTCTAAACATGAACCCGCATCTCTGTGCTTCGAACCACATATTTATCAGCAACTTGCCAACTGTCGTCGAAAACACACACGCACACACATACATACACGTCACGTTTCTCTCGTCGAGGTTGCTATGGAGAAACAAACACGGACTGGTTCGCCTCTCTTGAATTATGAGGGGTGCGAATGAGAAGTATCTTTCCGCTGGTTCACTTGATACTGGAATGACATGCACGAGCTACGCTACAGCAATGGGGTCCGAAAAATTGTGTTGGCGCAAGTTCCATCACTCCAGAATATCGAATTTAGTGTCCTGGATCCACTTGTAGGCGAAGAAGCCACTTGTAGGTCCTTTTTTTTTTGTGGCTTTGATGTTCTGGGGTTTTTTTGCCCGAAGAACGTTTCCCGCTCTTTACATGCCAAATATAAACATGCCTCCCTGGGACTATTGATAATTCTGCATTCTTCACTTCTTCTAGAGGCAACATTTTTGTCAAAATAGAACGCTCAAAAGCAATCTTTGGTGAGAATAATGTTTTTTTCTTTTTTTTTCGCGTAAAGGACAATTTTGTTTTGCAATGCCATCTTTTCTTTAAAGAGATAATTCGCTCCCGCAAAAGATTTCGATGATGCACTTCATAGTATCACTCGATCACTTATTCACTCTACACTCTGCGATCGCAAAAATAGATAAACCGCCTCAAAAAAAAAAGGAAAAAAAAAGTTGTTTCGGATTTACGGCTATCCGCGTTCTATCTCTATCCGCAGAACCTGGTATCCGCATCCGACCGCAATGCGCCAAATCTGATTCATTTTTATCCGCATCCGGCAGTTAACTGCGGATATCCGTGGATGATCCGCGGGTAATCCGCAAGTAATCTGCGGATATGCAGGGCTCTTAATTTTCGCTTTGGAGCGATAATAAGATGCCGGGCCTACTTGCAACACCCGGAGTTATTTGTATTGTCAGTGAATGAGTAGACATAGCGACGATGAAAATTAAATTGGTATTGTGGTTTCGTTTATGCTGAGCCGTGGCGATCATGTTGTCGACGGGTTGCTTGGATCCCTACAGCAAGTAGATTTTTTGGGGTGACTTTTATCTTGTGTGAAGTTAGGCTGCACTAACTTGAGGCGACTCTACCACTCCGCAAACAAAAGGTGCAATATTCGGTCAGTGCAGGCTTGCGTGTTACACCATATTTAGTCTGCTTCAATTAAAAAAAAAAGTGTTAAAAATCTCAAATTTTTTTTGAACAGACGTGTAGACAAAGAAAGAGAGAAAAACAAAAAATAGGTGTTGCTAGCTGCGCATTTATGTTATTGAATAATAGACAACTAAGAATACGTAACACCTGCACCAAAAAAAAACAAAACTGCCGGTTGCGTTTTTTTTAAATTCTTGTTTACACTGTTTCAAATCGTAGTCGGCACCTGAAGATATGGCGTTCAAAGTCCACATAGTTAATTTTCAATAATAATTCTTAATACTTGCTCGGTTTCCGACGCAAAACCCTTATATTGTTGGTTTCGTTTTTCTGTGAAGAGTAATATGTCTGTAGTGCAGCACCATAATAGCATGGTGTCCTCACTATGCTTGTAGCGTGGTTGCTTGCATGAACATGAAACATGTGAGACAAGAAAGATTATTCGTAAACAAGTTTGAGTTGTCCAATCTCTATACTTTACGGCTAAAAATATTTTTAAACATAAAAGTATTACTTTGTATATTTTAGGATAATTTGTCAGGATCTGAGCCGCAGCCTTTCTGAAGGAGCTTTACAAACAATAAGTTTCAAAGATTTGGCCGCCTTGTTTATTAAATTTGCGTCGATGGTGTAATTCCATAGAATGGAGAGCCTATATTGTAGTATAAATTTTATTAGCGTATTTGTATTGCCCTGAGTAATTTACCTTTGATAATTTATGTTGTAATGCGTGATGTCTCTTATAATTTATGTTGTTACGCGCACAGATACTAGCGTATGCACAAAACACCTGGAACTAGAAAACTATTTTCAATTAAGTATTGGTACCCAGAGTAAAATCCATTAAATCTCTGCTTTTAACAAGTAGTCGGAAGCCGACAGAGGATGTTTTTTTTTTTTTTTTTTAGAACGGTAGCAAGGATTTCTGAAAATGGCACAAAGTAACAAACAAACTTGAATAATGCCTTTCTTAATCGTATCACCTAAAAACAAACAAAAAAGGGGTTGTAATCTGTTTTCTCTTGCTTGAGGATGAACCTCCTGAGCAATGTCATGAGAGGTATTAGGTTCTCAGTTTCACAGGCATTGCACTCCTTAAACCTTTACCTTTAATGCGTGTTTCTTCGAGTCAAAGCGACCCGGCTTTTAATGAGAAGGAAGTCAAAATAACCACTACACAACCACCAAAGTATCGCCTAACTTGATGAGGCCGTAGTAATCCTTGGGGCTCACTAAACACAAGCGCAATGCGCTCAACTTTAAAGTGTTTAATATCACACCCTCATTAATTTAAAGATGGCAAAATTACTTTCAAAAAGTAATTAAATTACATTACTAATTACTTTTCTTAAAACTGCAAAAAGTAATTCAATTACGTTACAAATTACCACAGATATAAAGTAAGGACATTAGGTTACAATTTAACATTTGATTAAAAACCCCGTGTCTGGAACGAGGAGGGAGGGATTGTTGAGACTTTGTGTTTGTCCGTTCCTTCTCGTCCCAGTCTTGGGGTTTTTAGTCAAATGTTTAACCACCACGAGGTCGTTTGTGCCCTAACCATTTGTCCACTTTACAATTACTTTCCAAAAGTAATAAACAATTTATTATTATTTTTCACTATATGTACTAAAATTCAGATCCTCCTGTTTACACCGCATCAGCCTTATGCGCCTTAAAGTGAAGCGTGCTGAAGAGTTGTTTTTGCTGGGGCACAGGACATGAGTGTTAAACATGATGAATATGATGAACAGCTTCTTTAGATGTGACTCAAAGACAGTTGAATCATCGGTTTCGCTGTTCATTCAACGGTGTAGGTTCCTAGGTAAAGGGTGATATGTTTACGTCTTTCCAATTTAGAAGTTATAGTCCGGGTCGGTATGTTCAGTCGGGCCGTGGGAGCTCGTTTTTACAAGGAGTTGCCACGTGAAACGTTTGCCCTCTGTCTCGGTCGCAATCTAATCCTATTCTCTCAAGGACACTAGTTGACGTATTTCCGACCATTCCTCCCAGGGAGTATTGTTTAAAAACCCCCGAAGAGCCCAAGTTATTACACGTTGACACGCAAGGGGGCTGTATATTTGCAAGGCGATGCGTCGCCAGTTGAGGAAAGGGATGGCATGAGCTTCGGAAAATGTGTATTTTCCCAACAAAAGGGTGGCGATATTTGCTCGTAGGCTTATTCCCGAATAAACTTTCTAAGAAAAGGCAGCGAGGCCAGGGACGGCGCCAGGCTTTTCATAGTGAGGGGGCAGTGGGGAGGCGCACGGCATTTTTGGGGAGGCATGGGCTTTCGATCCGACTAAAAGAACAAATATTCAGGGACGATGACTTGGCGCTTCGGGAGTTTTTAATAGAAATCAGCTCAGTTTATTTCATTATTTTACAACCTATCTACAACTCTGGTTAATGTAGCATTTCACGTGCAAAATATTCAGGCATGTTTACATTCCGCAATACTAAATAAGCACGCTCACGCTTGTCGTGACTCATCATCTGCTCTTTAGGCAGTCCCCTGCACCGCGGAAAACCGGAGCACGTCAGCGATCATGTAGATGTAGTGACGATTCTCCCTTCTTTGCTGAATACGCCTGGCAGAGGTACACGGCGACTGATTTAGCCGCGCCACTTTTCTTCATCTGCTTGAAGAAAGCCGATGATGTTTGGGACATCTTGCGTGCCGCACTGTTGGAGTGGCGTCGTAGTCCGCCTTCCTTTTGAAGAGCTTTCTTCCAGTTTCGATAGCCCTCTGTCAAAATACAGCACTTCCACTGTTTTACTCCCCCCCAAATACACAAACACTTTCAGCTTTCCTCCAACCTCCTGGGATAGTCCCTCGAAGGGACTCCGTGCCCCAGGGTCACTAATGATGGGAGCATGGCAGTTCTCGAACCGCCAGGCTCCGACCTATACCCTTTCCCGAGCACACACAGTCGCCGTCACCAAAGTTCCTTCAAGGACCCCATAGAGACTTGAAATAAGCAGGATGACCTAGACACATCAAAGCCGCCCCTTGGGAACTCGCCAGCCGGCCCGAGCGTCTCAGGACTTTGGGAGATTTCCTCGGTCAGAACATGAACAGCGCCCTTGAGTTCCTTTGTCTGGCAGGTACGAAGCGACGGCGCAGTGCAGATGGGATTCCAAGTCTCTCCGAGTAATCACTTGGGTGAAGCTACTTTCAGGAAGTCTTTTTGGTTGGCGACAGAGGAATTGAGTGGTAGACGACGCTCCTTAGCTTCGGCAAGCCATACCGATATTCATGCATCGTTCTTCACGGGGTACGTAAAGAAAATAAAGTGGACGGCACGAAAAAGTTGAAAACGTCCGGTATGAGGCCTCTTTAGGCTGGCTATCCTTCAAGCCAATGCTTTTTCCATGGGACGAGGAAATTAGGAAAATGACGAGCCATGTAGCGTATGCGGGTCTGCGCGCGAAAATTAGGGTGAGGGGGGGGGGTGTAAAGGCTGGCATATTTTTGGGGTGGCAGGACAAATTTTAGGGGAGGCGCCCGTCACCCCTCGCCTCCCTTTGGCGCCGTCCCTGAGCGAGGCATACCCCGAGAGGAACTTCCTCTTCTGAATTCCCATCTTTCCCAACTTCAAAATCACCTTTATTTAACAAGGCCAAGGATATGCAAGAAACGTTCTGGGGCCTTGACGAGGCATTCGGGAGTAACTATTTATTCCGGATGTTTGTTGCTCGCGATGTTCAAAGCTTGCGGTTTCCCCTTGCTTCACGATAAAGCAAGAAGACTGGGGATCTATTTGTCCAGTCCTCTCAGGTTTTAATATGTGTTGACCTTACTGGTGATATGCTCTTCGCCTTGTAGCCGTCCATTTCTAAGCTGACGATGCGGTGGAAGATACGTGCTTGTTGGAACTGCCAAACGTATATCTCTCGCTATGCAACCACGCTTTCGATCATACCTACGCGCAGAGCAAGGGACGGGTCAGGTGATCAAAAGAAAGTGGTTGATTGGTTCTAGTAAGCTCGTAGCTCCCATCGCACTGTCAGCTTAGAGATGAACAAAGTATAGTATTGTCTTGATGACGTGACACCATGAATCTGTCTTTCCTGGAGTTTGTGGGCCGTGGCCTTCCAGCGATGTCTTTACACGTAGCTTTTATTCTTCGCCTGTGCGTCTGTGGAGTTCTTCGTAGGAGGCTTTTCGTTGAGATAGCCGCCGTTAATTTGCTCTGGTGTCTTTTTCACAATATTGCATCGCGTAAAATATTTTTATCTTTTTTCTTCTTTTAAAGCTCGCAAACGAACGATATCACTGGGACCAGAAGTAATTAAAAGAAATAATGAGTAATTTTTTCGAGATTATTGCTTGAAAGTACTTTGTTACATTACAAAATTACCAGCCTAGAAAAGTATTTCATTAGATTACTCATCACCGCAAAAAAAAACAATTTAATTGCTGTCATTTCATTAGAGTAATGCCATTACTGACATCTCTGCACTAATCCCAACAAACGAAAGCCGAAAACAAGCGCTCACTGTGAAAGGCAGCTTTACGACAGAACTGGGCCCACGAACTGCACAGAAAGGCTCGAAAAGCTTTTTTGCCGCATAAAGTACGCAGTTGTATCGACGCGTCGGTTATACAAAGAGGCTGAAGTGCATACTTAATAGAGGTAAAACATAACGTATAGGGACAGAAGATTAGGAATAGTTCGCTTCGATAATGAGGTCGTTTTAGGCCTGGTATTTTAAGTATGACGGTCACTCTTCCTGCCAGTGGCAGCAGTTCGAAACAAAGATACAGTTGGTTAGGTTGGAAAGCAGATTAAACTGTAGCTACACTTTGCCCGGAAGGAAGGCTAAACACGGAAGTACCGTTGTCAAACCCCTTTATTTGTTTTTCTCTTCGCGGAATATCAAACCAAAGGATGGCGTTGGGACTAAATGAAGAACAAATACACCAACCAACGTAAGAAATACGCAAACGTTTTGTAAAGCGGGAGAATTTATGGCGCTACCCAACCTAGGAGTCCTGAGTTCAATCCCTATTCCTGCCCCTTTCAATCTGGCGAGCATCGTACCGGCATGCGGTCGCGTATCAATAGGTTAAAGGGGTTTAATAGTGGTTTATTAGACTCCCGAGTAGACCTCCAGGCGTGCCGGTGACGTTGAAAAGCAGGTAGCCGATGCACAATGTGTTCTCACGTCGCCCACCTGGAGGCAGTTTGTTATATTAAGTGTATCACTACTAAATGACGTACTTTAAAGATCCCAGGGTAAACTTCTAATCTACAGTGGTGACATCAAATGCCCATTGGGGACTCATTAACTTTCCGCTCTCTAAAAACACACTCACCAAAATGTAATCATGTCACACCGCTTATGGGTTACTCAGTGAAGTGGTGTATGAATGATTACTCGGTGAAGTGAGATTTCTGCTCGCCTTTGACTTTGAATGTCGGTAGATGATTCCTCGGAGGCACTGACGTAAACGTACCAGATAATAGAAACTCTGAGCTCCAGAAAACAATGAAGTTGTGTCAACGAGTATCATGGATTGCGCTGGTTATTTGGTTGAAATATATAGGTTTCAATGACTGTGAGACTCCGGTGTAAAAATTTGTTTCCACAAACGTTGTAGGTGAAAAATATTATACGAAGAAATCGTATATTATTGGAAAATATAAGTCGCTAAAATTAAATTGGAAAATATTTGTCGCTGAGTACTAAATACTAAACAGTTATGCAAAAAGTTTGTAAAGTTATTTCTAGAGAAGCCGCGAGCAGTATAAGATTTTTTGAAAAAGTTCACAATATAGTTTTTCCGTTATACAGTACATATTTTCTATAGTAAATAGGAAATTTTAAACAAGTACAGACATGTTCTCTCAACAAGTATAAAAAAAGTTTTATATAATTTGTTGATTTATTCTCATTTGTATTATGGAAACTTAGCAGGCACGTAGCCAGAATTTTGTTTCGGGGGGGGGGGGGGAGAGGAGGCCCCAGCAAAATGGAGGATTTTGGGAGGCCCGGGCCCCATGGAGCACCCCCCCCTCCCCCCCCCCTGGCTACATGCGTGCAACTTAGTTTGGGGTAATACATATTTTCATTTAATTTCATTGATTACAGCTTAAGGGCCCGTTTATGGCATCACATAAAAGAGGGAGGGGGGGTCATTCATATTCTACAATGGCAGATAGACACCAACAAAACATTCAAGATAAATAAGTAACTAGTCAAGAGTAACAAATATTATTAACATAAAAAATGAGAGTGAAGAGATGTCTTGAATTTCTCCGGTGCGATGATGGTGGGGATGCAGGACGCGAGGCGTTTCCAGTGATTGATCGGTTGCAGAAGGAATGATCGGTTGAAGGCGTTTGTTAAGCCAGAAATGCGTTTGTTGTTATAGGCCTTGTTAAGGCGAGATTATGTTAGGTAGGCAGGTGATAATAATGTTGCCTTAAGGTCCGTACAATGGTAATAGATTTTATGAAGAAGACACAGCTGCGAGACTTTTCTACGAAGCTGTATGGGGCTAGTTGACTTTATATATTCGACTCTTTTATTGGTGAAGAGAATAAAGACACGGAGAGCTTATTTGTTTCACTTTTTATATCATTATAAAATACATCTACTACTGTTTAAATAATGAACGTATTAGATTAGTGTAAGAAACATTTGCTATTATTCTTATTGCCTTTTGTACTTTTCAACGCCTAATAAAGTACATCTACTATAAAGAAACAACAAGAGTAATAATAACCCTTTATTACACTCATCCATTAAATTCATTATATGAATTATACAAAATAGTTAGCGTACACCAATTATCATATTACCGTTTAAACACTGCGTACAAGTATGCGGCACGTGGACGCTCATACTTTATTTTTCAGTTTTAAGTTTTAAAATATTAAAATCAGTACTATACTCACCCAGACATTACCAGCCTTGGCGAATTCTTAATCAAGAACAAATTATTGAATGGAAAGATTAGTTTACACTTTGCCCTTTCTAGTAAACGACTATTTCAATTGCAATGTAGACATAACCGAACTTTTAAATAGCTTATATT
This sequence comes from Ixodes ricinus, assembly GCA_037355805.1. Lineage (NCBI taxonomy): Eukaryota > Metazoa > Arthropoda > Arachnida > Ixodida > Ixodidae > Ixodes > Ixodes ricinus. Next base: position 32,020 of record JAZHYW010041905.1, on the reverse strand, counting down.
CAAAATGTTCAGTTGAGTTCTTTCATTGATAATGTGTTTGACTTTAATATTTTATCTTGATGCCTGTTTTACTCCGTCATAGCTGCTGAATGGAGGGTCCGGAGCTTAGCCAAGATGCATTTTTGCACCATTCGTATCGTATCGAATTATTACGTATCGTGTCGTATCGTGTCGTCGTGTCGTGTCGTGTCGTGTCGTGTCGTGTCGCTGTCGTGTCGTGTCGTGTCGTGTCGTGTGCGTCGTATCGTATCGTATCGTATCGGATCGTATCCTATCGTATCGTCAAAGATGCTCATATATGGCGCACGCGAGTATGAACTCAGCTCCTTCTTCTTGAGGACGGTAATTTGTACTCCCAGCATAGTTAAGAATTCTAGCAAACCGTTACCTTGTTCCGCGTACAACACTACCGGAGCCTTTGAAGTCTGCTTTTAAGCGCGCACCCCGCGGTCATGCATCAAAGGCTCCATTAGTGTGCGGTACGCGGAACACGGTAACGGTTTGCTGAAAGACCCTATTGGTTCGGTCAGTCCGCATTACAGTGTTCCTTTTCTTTTGCGTCCTAAGTTGGTTTCTGTTTGATGCAATAAGACCTAAATCCACATTCCTGGCAGCCGGCTGATCTTAACAGTCCCTTGTTTACAGTTTTTTTTTTTACTTTCTTTGTTCGGGGCCGTATCATTCTCCCCTGTCCTCGATCTCTCTTCATTCTTTAGTTGTTTTTTTACACGTCGTGTTCTTGACTCTCCGCTTTGCCGCAGTCTGGGAACGCTCTGTTTCAATTAACACTGAGAAAACCCGCGCGACCTTCCCCCTCTGGGACCGGAAGCTCTGCCGGCGCAGCTAAAGTGAGGGGAGCCTAATTTGTCCACTCTGAGAACCGCGCAAGTGCCTGCTGTTGCAGAATTTGTTTCTCTTTAGTTTTGTTATGGTGCCTGGAACGAGTCACCGACTGGCGTGTTACGGGGTCCAGAAAAGTGGTCCCTCGATGTCCGCTTGATGACGTCATAGGAGTGCCATGCTGTCGCCGGTCGCAGTCCCAACAAAGGGATGTCACGAGCCTGTGGTAGGTCGAGCTCGACCAGGTTCAACTTTTTCGAACTTGTACACCGAGCAGAACGTAAGGGCGCAAGTGAGCTGGTGTATATTAAACATTTTAGTGAAAAACCCGAGACTGAGGTCTCTCGTCGTCTGTCATCACCTCAGTCTCGGGTTTTTCACTAAAATGTTTAATATACACCGAAGTTCGACTGAAGTTGGACTTCTGTGTGCATGCGCTAAAATCGCAAACGAGTTGACGCCACCTGATGAAGGAAATCTGAAATATTGGTCGGGAAATATTGCTTCATCGTTTCCCATTATTAAATTAAGTAAAGTATGAGGAGTATATATGTTTGCTCTTATGTCGTGTACACGTGGTTATCATTTTATAAAATATAAAATATATTTTTTATAAATTTTTTTCCACACAACGCAATTTGTTTGTAGAAGTCCGGCAACATTGTCCGTAAGTCGAACTCAGTCAATTTTTGCTAAATGTACGATTGTTCCCCGAACCATCGAACCTGAGGTTGGGGCAGAAAGTTCGCGACATCCCTATAGCCACTGAGAACATAAAGACACCATGAAATGATTTTCAACTTCTTCCTCTTTAGGTTTCCTCCCAAACTCATAACCGAAATCAGAAATCACGTAGTTGTGACATAGTATTTCGTCAAACGCGATGACTCCAAGCTTCCACCGTGCTTTTCTAAGCACACGACGAAACTCGTCGTCTCGCAAGTGATGATAAATACCGTCACGACACTCATTCGCCACGCACGGAAATCCTGATATTCGCCGAAAGATTGACTGTTGACAAGCGCACACGCCCGAGTGACGCAGTGCTCATGTCCAGTGCGTGAGCTGCGGCAACTGCTATCTTAAATGATGAAAGCCCTCGAACGTTCCGGAAAGTCATCACGGTCAGTTGGAGCCAACTCAGCAATGATGATAGCAAGTCGTCTGCCTCTCGCGCAGGAGTTGTCATGACGTCATAACGACGCCGAGTTCTGATTGGCTTTGATTGAAAGGATAGTGGGTAGAGCTGAACGCTAGATGCCCTGAGGTCTACCCACTATCTTGTTTTTCAATCAGCCAATAAGAGCTCGGTGTTCTGACATCATCGCAACCACTGTTGCCCGCTAAACGATATCCGTTAAGAAAAATCCCAATCTAAAATCATTTATCCCATCCCAAAAAATTATTTAATGTCCCTTTTAAGAAACACGGAACGTGGTTTATTAAGTTGCCCCTCTTGCTTCGTGATTGGATATTCGTCTTCATTATCGGCTAATCTAGCAACCTTATTGGCTGCGTAGGTATGTCAGGATGATCAAGATTCGCCACGCCATGCGCTTCTTAAGTTTGCAGCGACTATATATAGTTACGCAACGTCACGTGATGCTTTTATCAGCTATGCAAAATGTGGGCTTGCACGTTCCGCGGTCACCCAGCGAACGACGCCACTCTCATGGCAAATGTTTCAGGCGTGGGAGTTTCGCTGGAGGCCGTTTCCTGGGTTTCTGGCGGAAAGTTACGGTGGTTGCGGCTTTTATCTGCCATCAATTCCGGAATGAGCGGGGCCCCCGACTGTGCAGTGTTGTCGGAGGGGTTTTACACGCTCCAATGCAAGCGTGCTTGTAGGCTTTCGGTCGCTGCGATCGCGCTTCCCGGGAATTTGAGAGTTGAATTCCGAGTGCCCTGGTTACAAAGCGAAGTGATGATTTTATGTTTGCGGAAACTTTTGTTTTGCTTTTTAACGACCCACTCACTATACATAGTTACCGAGTTATAGAACTTACCGAGAGACGAAAGCCGTGTTTTTCGGCAAGGGTAAATAAAATATATGCAACGCAGAAAGCTCAAACACGATGAGAATGTGAGGCTAGCGGTTGGGATAGAACTTGAAAATTTGAGAACATGGCGTTACTTGGATAAAAATATAATTGAAAAAATTGAAAATTTTCTATGAGCCGACGTTTACCTAAGCCTAAAATCGTCAAAACAGAACTCGACATTGTGGACACTTGTGGGATTTATATCAGTGAAAAACACTTGTCAGCCAGACAAAGGATATTGCTTTTCTTTTTAACTGACAAGTTTTTTTGTTTTTTTAATGGAATGGATGCTACAGGCGTTAACAGTGTTATTTCGCGTTTTGACGATATTAGAGCCCTTACCTCTTGCGACCGAGTACGACCGAGAGAGATTAACCTGTTTTAGCCTCGCGATCTCTAGACAAAGGATTCTTGGTTCTTGTCTCCTCAATGTATCTCATTGAATAGCTTAGGTAAATTCGCTCATGTTCCCAAACTTTCGCATTTCACTACCGAACCGCTAGCGTCCCATTCTCACGGAGTTTGAGCTTTCTGCGGATGCATAGTTTATTTACTCGGGCCACAAAACACGGTTCTCTTCTCTCGGGAACTCCCTGTATATAGTCCGTTTTATCTAGAATCCAGACGCATCCGACGCTACGTGCTGAGGTAACCAGTCAAACAGCCTCAAAAGCGCACCGATCATGGTGTTCGTATTGTTTACGTACACGTTCCATCGTCGCTGGACCAATCGTGTACAGGGAAAACCCAGTGACTTTCGCTTTTGTCGCTGCTCGATTAGAGGGAATACCAATTATTGTTCAGGAGCAGACGAGCTTGGACGCCGTATACTTTAACCCACCATTAACATTAAGTCCGACCCCTAGCCAACGCTACGAACCAAAGGTACGCAACCAAGCAGCACCGTAAATTGCGATTCACACACTTGCGTTGAGTTCGGCCGATAGTGAGGGTTGCTATGGCAACAACTGCGTCGGTTCCGACAGAACCGGTTTTTATCCCGTTTCGTTGGTACCGACGCAGCTGTTGCCATAGCGACCCTCGCACTCGGTCGAACTCAACGCGAGTGTGTGAATCGCCGTCATAGTGTATCGTCGTGGCGTGTGTCTTCTTTGTGCGGTTGCCACCGCGGGCTAAACAAATCACAAATAGTGAATGAAAGCGTAATCTTGCGCCATCTTCTTCTTCTTCTTCTTCTTTTTTTTTTTGCGGGCGTGATTATATTTAGCTGGTGATCGCAAACGAATCAAATGATGAGTGCCGTGGCAATGCGTTTTTAACGCTGGTTCTTAACCGCTTGGTTCAAGAAATTCGTTTATATGACATCACATCATCGGTGAATACCTTCACTTAAACGCTATTCCACGGCACCTTTTTTAAATACTTTTAACATTAAAATATAAAAATAATATTTTTTTCGGGATAATGGTTTTGGTGGCGGCGGGGACGCTGGGTACAAATAAGGAGTGGCGCTTACGAAACCTTATTACCCAAAATTCTGTAATTATCGTTTTAAAATTCCGGCTTGTCTGATTAGTCTGAATTAAGGGGAGAGTGCAACGACTTTAACGTTGGACGAATTTGCTGCATGTTTTTTTTAATACCTTGTTGTTATGACACAACCGAGAAAAAGGTCTTCATTTTGGTACCTTATTCACCTTATAACTGAAAAAAAAGAAACAATAACTAGAGCCAAGAAGAATTAGGTTGTCGAAATACTAACGAATGGTATCGCATATTTTAGCGACTGGCAACATATTTCCAACTGCAATGCGCCAGATGAGGCTGATCATTTCACTAGTTAATTAGTGGCTTTGAAGTAATTAATTTATTGATTCTTACTTTACACTTGTAAATTGACGTCCACCGCAATCTTTGACGTTACCCCGAAGAAATTATTTTTGTATTTCAAGTACGTATTGTTAAATGATTTCAGTCATCGGGGAAACACACTGCGTAGTGAAAGCTCACTTTTATAAGTACATGCATATTATTTTTTAATCTATAAACTGCGATGAAGCAGAAGCACTGTTAGGTCAGTACTTGTATTCACCTCTGTTTTTAGTCAAAAAAAAGAAAGCAAGAAGAAACGCGATAAGACTGTTTAACTCATCCCCAGGTCAACCCTCCAATCTTGACAATAACCCGCAACAAGTATTTAAATTCTGACAAAATGACAACTAGGTCCATAGAAACAGGAAAACACAAGAAGGCTAGTTTCGCTGAAAATAAGCACGCGTTTCGTGTTACCAAAACAGTCCTGGGGCTCAAATTCGGTGAACTCGGCAACATAGTCGTCAATATCGCCGACTATCTCGCCGAGTGTCCAACTCAGAGCCCCTTTGCGGAGGGGGGGGTTAAACCAATTTGTTCGGAATGTAGTCATCATCGAGCACGCCGCAGACCTCGCGTTAGGGCATGCCCCTTTCAAAGGAGAAACACTTATTCATCGTGGAACTTTTGTCGTCGTTCCCAAGAGGAGCCGTCTTTTCGCCGAGCGTACCGATTTGAATCAAAAACCTCGCGAAGGTTTCCCTTTGAAACGGGCCGCCCTTAGAAATTTCGGAACTACTAAAGCTTTCATCGGATGAAAGCATTCATCGAGAACGTTTCCGAAGAGAACCGGTTCGCCGAGGTAACACAATGTATGGAGATACAAACCTCCAGTGGTGATAGTCGCTGCGCTGAAATGCGTCGTAGCCACGGGAAACCGTTTACAGGAAGATCCATTATAATATACCTTCGATTGATAGCGGTTTGCATCGATCATGTACTATATAGGCTACGACAATCTAAGGGACGGGGTGCGCGACTTTTTATCACTCAGTGTCGTAGGCGTTACCGAAAAAAATGTAACGAAATGCGTTACTAGCTCCGCGCAAATGAAAAGAAACACGTTACCAACCTACGTTAGTCCAGAATAAATGGAACGCCCTACCATCAGTGATGAGAAGTAACGGTACGTTACCTTCGCGTTGTAACCACACCGTGTTTCGACAATGGGACGGAGGGCGTGGGCGTCGGGGTTTTCTTAAAGTTGGAGCGTTTGCGTCGGGAAAACTTTGAAGATATGTATTATGAGTGCAAGAAGTTGCATCACTTGATGCATAAAAACCTGGAAAAAATTAGGTGTATTTTGTTTTATCTCGGGCTGAGGATGTAAAGAAGTAACGTAACTCGTTACACCTTACTTGAGATACGTAACGTGAGTACGTTATTCGTTACACTTTGAAAAAGTAACGAGCACGTTACTATGTTACCAAAAGTAGTGCGTTACCAGTAACCACGTTACTTGAAAGTTTTGTCGCCAGCACAATTATCATCGCGGATAAATTTTTCAAAGTTCTTAACGGCCAATGCCGCCGTTTTGTTGATAGCGGAACGATTAAGATACTCGGCAAACAACACGAGCTCCTTAAGCTGTCGGCGACGATAGCAGCAAGATTTATTGAACCCCAAGCATGTGTACATGAGTTTTGGTAAAATAGAAAACCTGTCGAGCTATTGTGGATAATACTTACTTTAATAAGCGAGATTTTTTATTCCTGAAACAAGTTTTAATGAGGAATTAACGTCAGAGGTTTTTTGTTCCTTGTGGCCACCCTAACGGTCATATTTGTTTCATGATAACGGGGGGGGGGGGGCTTGATGTTTTTTAGCAGTTTTTATGATAACGGGGGGGGGGGCTTGCTGTTTTTTTAGCAGTTTTAGGAGGTACCAAATTTTATAACTTCTTCTTAATGTGAATAACCAGGGTAAAAAAAACACACTTTTTATAAACGAATAAAACAAATAAATCAGATTCATTTTATTTGACATCAAAATTTCATCATTTAAATTAGTTCAACTAGAACATTGTTTGTTTTCTAATCACCAGATGTTTGTTTTGTAATCGCGTCGTGATATAAATCTTCTCTGCTTGATCATTCTTTGCTTCAAATACAAAATAAATGGCCGATGGAATGGAAACACTCATATACAAACGGTAAATAGAAAATTCTTTCAGTATTAGTTTTCGTAAAGGTGTTTGATTGAAATCATTAAACCAAATGGTGCATTTTTAAGTCATGATATAAATCTTGATTTAAATCATAATTTAAATCATCGTGACTTATATATTCCCGCCTTTCTGCGCAACACCACCGCTATGAGACTGTTTTTTTGCTTCGTGAGCGACATTTCTTTAAATGGAAAAGGTTAACGCGTTTCAAGCCCAAATGTTTGAATTCCATATTGCACAGAATCATATGTCTGTACAGTGACACGGTTTCGAGTTTATTCCTCGAGAATGCGTGGCAGCATTTCGCGCTGCCTACCAAAAGGCCGAGCGCCTTTTCGGTGGGTTGAAACGCTCACGCATTCGAGCAGTTTACGGTGATCGATGAAGTCGTGTCGCCACCTCGAGATCCAGATCTAATTATATCGCCTTATCGATTTGCACACCGAAAGCTCAAAAGGTCGGAAGCCAACCCGGTGCCTTGAGGCGATGCGGCAGTCATCTTCTCGGAGCGTCTGTGGATCCTGGCATAGCCTCCTCTGTGTACTCACAAAGCCTGGCAGTTCGACGGCGGAGCCATAGAGTGCCCGGTCGCAGATTTGGAGCGCGACGATCTGGTAGCACAGAGCATCAAGGAGCCATTTATCGGGGAACCTGGACGTCAGCGCACAACTTTTGCAGCGGCGAGGACCCGAAACACACTTGTTCGCTCGGGAGAAGTGTGTTTCGGCGTCTCGCCGCAGCGGGGCGCCAGTCACGTGGCTCTCCTCTCATCCGTTGTCTGCCGCTCCATCTTTTCCATTTCGGCGGCCGCTTCTCGTGGCGATCTGCCAGGCTTTGTTAGTATATAGAAGGCTATGATCCTGGATAACGTCCTGGAAGCGTTGCGGGACATGTGACGTCACGCTGTCACGTGACTATGAGGTCACTGACAGGATGAGAACGGCTGCAAGGAGGAGCTTTCCGTTGTCCAGCCTTTAGCGCAAGCTTTCTACCTTCGATAGCGCTAGGACGTCTCGTTCGCCTTGAGCGTGCACTCGCTACCAAAGCATGGCCAAAGGCAACGAGAGCATGTACTGGAGGTCGGGCATAAGAAGCCCTTCTGTTCTCATCGTGTGAGTGACTTCTTACAGGATTTTAACAATGGTGCCACGTTTTAAGTGTCTTCTACAATTCGTGAGAGGGCCTTTAGAAGCGTAGATTTCTCGAAGCTTCTGCATGAATATTGTTCCTAAATTATACGGGGAACACTAATTATTGGTCGTAGAGTAAACATTTTGATCAAATTTTTACCCTAGGCCCCAGCCGCTTTGCGGTTGATAGCGTGCCAATCCGCTTCCAGTGTCGACGGATCATTGCTCTTCCTGCTGCAAAATCTCTCTCTAAAAAGAAAAAAAAAACTGCTTTGTCGGTTTTGTACATGTTTTTTTAATTGAACTTTATGAGTGTTTGCCGAGCCACACCGGATGAACATTAAACATAAACTCCTTGCAGTAGTGACAACTGCACATTATTAGCAACCTTTTAGGCGTATGGCCGTCGCATCAGCTGTTTTGTAATGCTGGCCGTTTCATGTTGCGTGGCCTTGTTCACGGAGTGTAGCTATAATTTACCTAAAACACGCAAAAAGTCCTAATTACCACAGTTCTTCCTGCGTAATTTATTCTAACAGAAGCGAAAAAGATCAGATCTATATTGTGACCGATCCATCTAGCTTTCGGTGAGCGCACTAATAGTATCAATTCAATTCAATTCAATTTTTGTTTTCAAATCAAGCTTTCATACAAAATAAAGAGCTGGTTAGTTTATTGCAGGAAATTTGACTGTGCTCCGATGCAAAGGCTACCCCTTTGCAGATGATGAAGACAGATGACCTGCAGTGCTGAGTAAAGCACTTAACCGTTTAACTACTTGATTCGCGGAGTTTAAATAGAACTTTACTTCCGATCACGTTCCACATACAAAGAAGTTATATAAACTCTAGTGCACTACTATACTCTGGAGACTCAACTTAACATGAAAGGTGCTTCTCTGTGGATAATAGGTGCCCGTAGTGCACATTGCGTTTCGAAGAACCAGAACAAAGTTGTTTTATAGTTGTTGAGATAATGAGAATGGCAGGCAGGTTTTTCAGGTGTCTTCTGTGTCCTATGCTAGCTTGCTAACTGCCACGACAGTTCGGCGTCTTGTAAACTTCGAGCGTTCACGTGCATGAAAAAACATAAACGAGAGGAAGCAATAAGTTTATTCAATCATAATGCCGCCCACAGGGCCGAGAAAGCAACGCTCGGTCACGGACTTCTAGAACATTCGCGTTCGTTTTCGCGCCAGACGTAACTCTCCCTCTGCTTTTTTGTTCTCGAAAGTGCCCGTTCATCCTCGCCCCCGAACGCGCGACGCTCGAGCGTTCTTTGCCGAACTTTCGAGATAGTGACGCACTGTAGATAAGCAGCTACCCGGCGACCTTGTCGAGTCAGTCTCGCTCTCGCTCTCTGTTACGCCGCCGAATTGCCGCCCGCTTTTCTGCTGCCTCGACGCTTGTGCGGTTTTTCATTTGACACAAGTTCGCCTCATAAAGGCACAAGTTCGCCTATTAAACCTTTATTCTCCAGTTCGTTGTTCGCCTCTCTCGTCACCTTCATTCGTGACACGTATTTACTTACCTGTCCAAAAGAAAACGCCATGTCCTTCGCGCCATATCAGTGGCTACAGTATACAGCAGTCTTTGATAGAGCTTTTGGGCATTGCTTTCTTTTCAACGAATGCAGATAACAAACATTTGCCATTTAAGTCATCCACTGAGCTATCTATGCTGGGCCTATAAAGAATATTGGGCCGTATATTTATGATGCAAATATTGTTCAAGTTTGTCGGGTACTTTTTGTTTCTACGGAGAAAATGAAAAATGCGACAAGCAGGAATTGTGGCACTTTTTAGAGTGCTTTCCTTATGCCTTATGGCACACTTGCCATAGTCTTGGCAGCTCTGCTTTTCCTAGCGTTGAAAAATCTGGGCTGCCTGTCCGCAGTCGCAGGAACGTGCCCGTGACGTTCGTTTGTCGTCGGATGTCGTTCTTCGCCCAACTGTTGACACCATTTTTGCATTCTTGCCCGTGACGTATGGTTTGTTACTAATTTTATGCTTGAAATATTCCCCCCAAAATTCGACTGCATTCAACTTTCTCCTTCACCAGAATGTGATTAGGCACCGCTGCTCATCATGTATGGACACCTTCCTCGCCGCCATGATAGATGGAACTGCTGCGCTTGCGTCAATGGCGTCATTCTGTGTGCGTAATATTTAGGGGTGATTATGTTAACGTCTTCCGCAAGCTTGATATACACTGTACTTGTTCAGCGATCTGATATGGACAGAGGTACGTCCCGGTGTAGCCTTAGGGTACTACGCGACATTCGTTCATGCCTCTGATCGGAAACCGCAACCTGGTACGATAAAAATATAATGTTTATAGATCGCCAGAACATAAGCACTTGCCCAAGCGCAAGCTCCGAATGTCCCCGTGGTCCCCGTCAAAGTCCCGTCGTCCTTCTCTTCTTCTAACACCCGACCCCCTTGCGCCGTTTACGTGTGGCTACCGCCCTTACCACTGAACACTCGCAACCCCCCCTGTCACAAACTTGAAATTGTATTCTGCGATATTTGCCAATATAATTTCAAGGGACTCAACAAGTCGTAGAGGAAAAAAAACAAAAAGAAAGTGAAAATAGCGAATTTTCAACAACTTACATAAATATGATGCCAGAATTTAACGTAAAATGTAGAAGTTTGACGAAACGCAACTACACTTTACAGTCAGGAATGTAGAAGACTGTAGAGTTTCTGAACAAACAAGAACTTGTTATAAAAAGGAGCAACGAGGGAAAAAAATGCTTCTACTCTTTTCCAAGACAATCTTGAGTAACGGGCGAAAGGATAATGCGATTTCTTCACAAAGCTTCCCCTTTAACACCACACACAAAGGAGTAACGTTATAGAACCTTGTCCGCTCAATGTAAACCTTAAAACTGTTTAATCTCTCGATAAAAAAGAAAATCTCCTCTGAAAGACGCGTCTTACCGGAACTCGTCTGCAAACAATGACGCCGTTTCCCACTTTCGCACGACAGCCCAATATATGCGCCCTTCCCCTTTTCTCCCTTCTATTGCTTGTGCAACATAATTCTCTCACGCCTCTGAACCGCAGCGAAAAACTTCTTTTTTTTTATATAAAACGTTCGAATGTTTACAAATGTTCAGCTAAGCGCACAATCTCCACAGCCCAGTACGTGCGCGTCACCCGCTTTTGAAAGCAAAAAACACGCACACACAAAAACACGCTGTATACACACAGACGCTACGAATACGCCTGCCGGAAGCCTTTTATTGAAATTTTTTATACAGTGCGCCGATGCAGCAGTAATGCCAGTCACTGACAAGATGAGAACGTCAGGACGAAGCTTCGGTTGTCTCGCCTCCAGCGCGAGATTCTTACATTCAACGGCCCTTCATCGTCTAGTGCACTTCAAGCGCGCGCGTGAAGCCGAAGCACAGTGGAAGGCCTGGAGCGCGTGCAGAAGGTCGACCGTTTCTATAGACACGCCCCGCCGTTCTAACTCTCTCAGCGACTATAGCATGTCCGGTTGCCTCAGCCTTGTGGGTTTTCGTGCCTAGTTGATGTTTCTTTATTAGAGAAGTTGCACGTCAGGCTCCACTTCGTCACGCCTTAGCGTGAACCGCCGTTAGTATGACAAGTGTGAGCGTTGCGCAAACGTTCGTGCAGCCAATGTGCGTTCTAAAACAGGAAGCACGCTTTGATAGCCTTCGCTGTTGCCCGCGTTAAAAGAAAATTGCTGACATCTCTATTAACACGGGTATGTTTGCCTAAGCGGACGTTTGCCTATGTCGGTCAAACCCACTGCAGTGGCATCGATTGTCGCGTGAGCTGCTATGAAGTATGAAGAGTAAACGCTATTTTGCCGCATTGTCGTTCCTAGCGATGGCTATTAGAAAAAAAAGGATTCGCTCAATTATTAATGGGAGCCACCTTCAAGTCTAAATGTATTTTTTAATCATTACAAAAATGTAAAGCGTTCTTCGCCTCACTATAGCTCCTTATGTGGAAAAGCTCCAGTTACGGAGAAGTAAGTTCTTTGTTTGTGTGTGTGTGCGTGCGTGCGTGTGTTGCGTGTGTGCTGCGTGTGTGTGTGTGTGTTTGTGTGGCGAAGTCAGGAATAATTAAAGCAATCAAACGATTAGTCTAACTTGTTTGTCAGACTAATCGTTGGTCGTAAAAGAAAGCTATCTTGATGAATCGTACCATTTTAAAAAAGGACCCGTCAGAAAAAAGAGACTACGTTTGGAATTTATTCTGAGCTTTCGTGTTCAGTATAAAGGTTTAGCATCCGAGCAACCGCTCCCTACCGTTCTTTTTTCTTTTATATAAACACGAATGCCTTAAATTCAAATTATGATGTTGTAAGCGTGTAAAAAAGTTTCAAATATCTTGGTCAGACGCAATAAAAGGTAAGAGACACACGCAAATGACTAGACATACTCCACGGGGGCCGCCAGATCGATTATGTAGATTAGCTCTTGGCCGTTGACCGATGAAGGCATTGGTTGAATTGTTATATAGTGTATATACTATGTACATATCGTTTCGTTTTCTTTAGCAGCTCAAGCAAACAAGAAAGATGTCTAAGCCTGTGAAATCAATGACTAAGTGGAATTCGTGTTTTCTTGAGTTACATTAGTGTTTCGTTTTTGTGCTATATATTTCTATGTGTAGAGCCGCGCATGATTCTGGCGCGATTGACGCTTTTATAACACTTCAGTAGACGACGTGGCAACGTTAATATTTTTGCTTTTTTACTTCTAAAGGTGTGCACTTTTTTATAATATTTAATTTTGTTTTGTTTGTTTTGATATCACACAAAAAGGAACCGCCAATCTCGGATAACGTTTTGCACTGGAGCTGTCTATGGCTAGGATTCCGTCGATTATTCGTGTGCATGACCGAAAACTCTACGCTCGCACCGCACCCACGCGTCGCACTCTTCACACGCGCCGCACTTGCAGGCGTACTGCAGCAGTACCTGTTCTAAAGCAAAAGCCTAAAACAAATAACATCTTGTACGCGAGTTCATCAACGCTTTATTTTGGTTATTTATTTCGAATCTTTTATACGGGGAAGGCGTGCGCGTGCGGCGCGTGGAACATCAGTCCCTGGATTCTCCTTGAAGCTTTGGTAATTTAGCGATTTTCGTGTGCGTGACCGAAAACTCGGAGCCGTATACAGAGAGAGTTTGGTCAAGGGAGGCGCGGGCAGAGCCAGATCGTGCACCAGACGCAGAAAGAGGGCTTGCATAGCCTCCTTTATACTTACAAAGCCTGGTAGTTCGACGACGGAGCCATCAAGTGCCCGGTCGCAGATTTGGAGCGCGAGGATCTGGTAGCTGAGAGCATTTCTTGGGGAAACTAGGGTGCCTCCGATTTGCCGGCCGCTCCGCTGACAGGGTGGAGACACCCGCCTTTTTGTGGCGAACTTTGCGATGCTCTCACCGGCGTCATATTGCGTCCATCTTTCCAGAACTTTTGCTAAACACAACGTTTTTGCACCGCGACTTTGTCACACACACTCTACAGGACCCACACCCAATTTGGAGCTAATACTGACCTCAGGCGCCATATTGTGCGCTCTCCATTGGCTCCATTGGTGTCTCCACCCTGTCAGCGGAAGCTATACTTATGTGACGTCAGGGTGTTAATTTATAATGTAAGGTGACGACACGTCAGGTGTCACCGTGTCACGTGACGCTTAACGCGCTATGTGGCCACGCCACCCGACGTGACCTTTCACCAGGCCTTTGGAAACACGAGTCAGGTGTCAACGTGACGCTGCATGACGTCAGGTATACACCAACTTTGAGTTAGCTTCCCGTTGGAATAAAAATCGGCGTTAAAAAACGGCTGTATATTGAAACAAATTGAGCGATCAGTGCATTTGTCCTCCTAATCTGCCACTTCTTACCAGTTGGTTATCGCTGCCTATAAAAGACCTGGTGGACGGTGTCACCTTACTCGTGTCTAATCTCTTATAAAGAAAGAGTCAGGTTAATAAGTGAATGAACAAAATGTGCACGAGGGCTGGTTGGTATATGATTACTTCGTAGTGCCTATGCTCGAAAGTAAACGCGAATACATGCAAGGAGAGCGTCTGTACGAAGAAACACGCAAACAGCTGTGTAGTATGCGCCTCATCGGTAATCTTCACAACACCAGCAGCATGTGGGGGATCGTACATAAGGCAGACAGGCAGATGCAATGTTGAAAGAGCGCGAGAGCGTGCATTTCTGCAAAGCGGTCTCCTTTAGAAAACTTCGCCGTCCACTACATTAGGTGTCTGTGCGATCCTGCACTAGATGAGACGCATCTTTTTGGCCGAATACAAAATCAAAACAAAAATAAATTTTTTAGCCGTCCAAAATCAGGGTTGACGGTTGCATCAATGCGTCGTCACTCGTTTAATCAAATAAAGAATTAAGATTCACTTCGAAGTGAGGTATAATCATGCGTTTATATATGTTCGTGTTTTTTTCCAAACAAAATTTACCTGTGAGTATAGCGCTCCGTGTGTCCACTCCTACCAGTTTTCTTGGCGCTTTCAACGCAACAATGGGAAAAGCCAGGACGTCTGTTTCTTGCTTAGGGAGTTAGAGCAACTTTACGCGACATCTCCTGCAGAGACTGACAACTAAAGAAACGTAGGGTGTTTTAAGGCGCGTGAATATAATAATAACAGCCCTGCATTTCCTAAACTATCGGGAACTGTGACGGCGGCCAGCGAGGGACAAAACATCGTTCACGACAAATAGGTCAGCCTTCAGCCGGGATTCGTGCCCTTACTTATCGAACGCGAGTCCTAGCGGAGCGCTGGCGTTACACTTGAGTTCAAGCCGTGGTCTTCACTAGCCTCCGTTAATAAACTCTTTTCAAAAGTCCATCGACCAACTCTGACGGTCGACATTTTTTGAGCACGAAAGCGTGTGATTGGAGTCCGAGTCGTCGCCGAACGCTGACGTGGCACTTGTATTGAATACGAGCCGAGCCGAGTTCACGCCGAACGCAGACGCAACATTCGTGTCCATTACACACTCAGAGTACGTGACCATACAATGGCGGATTCGGGTAATTGGCGCAGCAGGTACTAGATGGCGCGTTCTTTTGAAATGAGCTACTATTGACATGCATATCCACCACTACGTCCTTGTTATCTAGCAGGTGTGACTTCACAGCGCGGTGCTCTGACCTGGAGATTTTTCAAGGCGGGTGGGCTACTGCGCTGCCGCACAGCGGCGGGTACACAAAAGCGGGGTCGTGTCTGCTATGGTTACTACTGACAGCTGGAGAACTGTAGGGCGTGGTTTAATATGTTCGCGCTTTATTGTTCGTGATTGGTTCTTCGGTTCTCTTATCGGTCTATTGCCCCAATCTCGTGACTACAGTGCGATAATGAGACGTCCGGCACTCACCACGCACTGCCTTGTCTTAGGCTATCTGTGACAATAGGCAAATCGTTTTCTGGAGCAATACATCTTGCTCCGCGAAAGTCCAGTGGCCTTGGCGCCGACAGGTTTTGCGTAATTGAAACGGCTGGACGCGCACTGCCTCGGAGGAGTTCCCCTTTGAATAAGGAGGGGTGGCCGCTGTCATCTATTGTTCTGGAAACCCGTCGAAACAGCGGTCTAGGTGGAGACGGCCGTCTCCGCTATCTCGGCGATTCCGGTGTCCCGGTACGTCATCGGTAGCTCGCTCCCTCGGCGCTGCGCGAAAGCGCCACCGCGTCGGAGAGCGCGATGCGCATGCGCTCTCGGAAGCGGGGTTTCCACTCCGCTAGGGAGAATTTGGCGCTGTAGGCGCGCTGTCTAATGCAAAGGAGCGGAGTGGAATGTATTCTTACATTAAAGCGCTACTATTGTTGTAGCAACAACTGCCTTATCTGCGGCTGCCGGAAATCCACCGGTTCCTTACGAACGAGCACAAGAAAGGGGAGAAGAAGCGTCTCGACCAGTATATGTTGACCCACTGAAGAAAATGCCGTGGGCTAGAGCAGAGCTTGTTCCCATATGCAATCAAGTCCTCCCACTTTGTTGTGCCTCGCCTCTAGCGCGCGAAGATTTGTGTTTCGGTAGATTTGCTCCCGTAAGCTGGTTCTCGTAGTAGAGGCAGTACGTATCGCTGCGAAAAAAGAGCCACGTGTTGCACACGTTTCGAGACGGCAGCATATCCCGCCCATACATACAGGTCGTCCCAAGTCTCAACAAATGACGTCACAGATGCCGGAATGTCATGTTGTCCGATGTTGCGATCCTGGCAGTTAGTGTCAGAAGTCATGTTACAAAGTAGGAGCGAACGCGGGTTTCGCTGTCGTCGAGGGCTCCCAAACTCCTGGCTGCTCTAGTGTCCGTGGACTCTGGAAATGTAAAGCGACTTGCAGCATTATTGCGGGCGTCTGCCACATATACACCACCGCTGCGGTAATGCCTCCAGGATCGCGACAGGCGACCGCATGAAACTTGTACGTGATCGGGCGGAAATCGAGGAACCACTTTTTTTAGGACGCGTTGAACACACCAGTCGGAGACGCCTTACAGGCACCGTAGTACGACCCTGAAGGCTTTGTTTACTGCGAGGTTTTACTATCGTGAAACCTAGCAGTAAATGTTTACAAGCTGCAGCGACGTGACTCTTGAAACCTGCTTTAAACCCGCAATGTTCGCCGGGACCATCGTAAACGCCTGCACGAAACAGCGTCAGCGAACGCCTGATGAAGGAAGCTTTCCTTCTTATTTTCTCCCGGGGTTATCGCTTGGTTGCAGGGGACGATCACAGCGACGCGCACGCGCTCGTTCCCCACAAGTAATCCGCGTATACTCGGTTGCATATTATGAGGAACTGCAAAGTACTCCACAAGCCAAACAAGCCAATACAATGCCGGGTGGTTCATAGCGTTTGCTGGGAAATATCATACGATGAAACGGGGTATAGGAAAACGGTTTCCTGATTAAAATTTCTTCCGGGTTCGTGTGGTTTTTATTTTCGTTTGCGACTCCTTCTGCACGAAACCTCGGACCCGGAGCCCTTAAAAACGGCTTTGCACGCACGGCCCCGGACCATCGTTATCTTGCCGAGTCGATAAGCCGGGAGGTACCTTCGAAGGCGGGGCGAAGGATGGCTGCTGAATACGTTTAAGGATGACAAATTGCCCCTGTGAAGGATAGAACGCTGATAGCGAAGTGGTGCTTAACATTTTAAGTAAAAACAAAAGCGAGACAAGAGAGAGAGAGAGAGAAGCGACGTGTAGGAAGTTTGTTTTCAAGGACCAGGAAATTTAAAAGACCTTGAGTGTGAACGTACGACGGAAATGAACGAACGGAAACAGTTGTGGCGTTTTATTATTGCAAAACGCAAAAAAGCATTATATAAATATTATGAGCACTTGTCAAAGGGGTACCAAGTAAACTCTAACAAATTTCGTCATCGTGCCCGACTTCTCTATGCCGGCTCGGCTTCTTGTTCACGGATGACTATATGTGAGCCCAAAGGTCGTCATTTATTGTTGTTATCGTTTTCTTTCTATGGGTATTGTTTTCTTATGTTTTTGTCTGCGATCTAATCCTGAGTCATTAGAAAGTCCTTCGTTATGAGTTTCTCTGCAGACATGACCACAAGAATTATCTGCGAACACATCTCAAGCAGGTTCGAAACATGCGTATGACAAGGGCTAGGACTAGGGCTAGAACTAGGGCTAGGACTAGGCTAGAAATAAGGCTAGGACTAGGGCTAGGAGTAGCGAATGGCGCCGGATTTCGGCGAACGAATGCCTGGCCCTGATGCCACTGCTTCCTCTGCGCAAGCAGTGGACGACGAACTTACTGGCTCCAATTGGAGCATACAATGGGTAGAAAGAAAGGCAGGACGGTTTTGTGTCGACCCTTTATATCCTTCCAGTCAGTGCTCGGCTCCACGACGTCTCAGTATTCTCTGCGCAAGAAGCAGCCAAACTTGTTCGCCATATAAGCTAGAACACATTGACACATAGGACTCGTATTATTGCGTTTTTGCCGAAGCAAGCAATAGTTTTTCTATCCTGTTGTATCATCCTTGTGCGAAAGAAAAAAAAGTGGCGATGGTCGATGACATCAAAAAGCGAACGAACATGCGCAGAGGGCAGCTGAGAACGCGAATCGTTGCACTCCATTTATTCCGCAGGGATTTGTGTGTCCTTAGCACAGGCTCACCCAACATGAATAAGCAAAATACATCAATCTCTTATTTGGATCTGATCATCACTCATCCTTAATTACTCTCTTTTAGTCTGCTTTTGACTCCTAACTTTTTGCTTTCCTCTTTGCAACATTTCTGCCTATATGACGAGTGTTCCATTTGCGTTTCCTTCCTTGACTTTGCTTTACTTCTGTTTACGAAGCTTGTACTTATTGCGAATAGAAAAATACTTACATCCGGGTGTTGGAGTGACGGATGTGGCGTCATTACCAGCCTCACTTCATGCTGGAGAAGCGGAAAGCTGAATAAGATAAGGTAAATACAGGACTCGACTTTGGCACTTTATCATCGTTGGCAGCACCCTTGGGAAAAAAAAGGAAAAGTGAAAGTAAAAGGTAAAGAACAAGAAAGGAAAGGCGGACACGAATCGTGCTTCACCTCTACTATTGGCTGTGGCTGAACGGCACGTTTCGCGAAAGGTCTTTTTACATTCTGGCTCATCACACGTTTAATTCCAAATACTTCCGAGTTTGTTTTGTGTTTTAACAGATTTTGTACTTTGATTAATTTCTTCATAGACTGATGCACGATTTACGATTAAGGCCTCATGTTTGCAGTCACGTCACGCATATATTTCTGCACTTTCGACAAGCTGCGACGTTACCCACAGCAGGGAACAACATCTATAGTCTCATATTTCCGGCTGAACGGTGTTTAAATTTAAAACCGGTGACGAATAAAGCTGGATCCGGGTAGATCTATCTAAGTTAATGACCCTGCAATTGAACGTGCCCGGCCGACTGCATTATACACTCCATATTTTGAGCAAATAAAACGCAAATGTCCCCCGACAGCGACAAGAATACGCCGCCGCCAAATCGTGATTTGAAAGCCACCTACCGGAAGGAAACGCCCTTTTACGCTTGGGTGAACCAAGTCATTTCGAGATTCAAGGAAGCGGGTTGGACTATCAGTGACACGCGTACATTCGGGTATGCTTAATCGGGCGGAATAGTTGCGCAAAAAACAAACAAAAACAAGGCGATGAAGTTTTTGTGTAGCGGTCGTTTGAAAGAAATCGATCACATCTTGAAAAAAAAAAAAGCTCCTAAAAAAGAATGAATGGAACGGTGCTTAGAACTCCGCCTCGGTAACCACTTCCCAAGAACTAAACCGAGTGCCGTATTTTCGAATGTGCCCGTATGCTTACCAATGTCGACTTGTACGGTTTATTTGAAAAGTTTATTTAAGGTAGTTGCCGACAGAGTGAGAACGACAGGGGCTGTCTTTCGAACACAAGGCCTCCAGCACGCGCTTCGTGCACTTCGCCGTGCCTTGGCTGCACGCGTGCGATCGAGGTGCACACGCATAGCCTCCTCTATACTCACGAAGCCTGGGAGTTCGACGACGGAGCCATAGAGTGCCCGGTCGCAGATTTGGAGCGCGAGGATCTGGTAGCACAGAGCGTCAAAGAGCCATTTCTCGGGGAACCTGGATGTCCGCGCACAGTTTTGCAGCGGCGAGGATCCGAAACACACTTGTTTGCTCGGGAGAAGTGTGTTTCGGCGTCTCGCCGCAGCGGGGCGCCAGTCACCTGGCTTTCCTCTCATGCGTTGTCTGCCGCTCCACCTTTTCCATTTCAGCAGCTGCTTCTCGTGGCTATCTGCCAGGCTTTGTCAGTACTTAGAAGGCTATGGCACAGGACGCCGAAGCCTTGTCTAAGCTAGGAAGCTCGCGCTGAGGAGCAACAACTGAAGCGCCCATCCCTGCCGTTCTTACCGTGCCATACTCCGTTCACCCTTAAGTTGAGACTAGAAGCTCCGTCCGCCTTCAGCGCGAGTTTCTGCCCTCGCTAACACAAGTGTGAACGCGCCGGCACGAGCAACCAAAGCACAGTGGAAGCCAGCGAGCTCGCGCCGAAGGTGGAGCTTTTAGTCTGAGCTCAAGGGTGACTGGAGTATAGTGGAAATATATTCACATACAGCTTAAGGAACGCAGCGTATGAAATATGCAACAACATATCAGGTAGTTGGTAGGGCACATACAGACATGTACACGTTACCCCAAAAAAGTAACTAAATACCGTTACTCGTTATTCGCTCAAGAAGTAACTAAATACGTTACTCGTTACCGATTCTCAAGAAGAACGCATGAGTTACTCCTGCAAAAGTAACGAGTTACTTTTCACGTTACTTTGACGACCAAATACACAACTGTTTTAGTCTTCATGGTTTATTGTTTTTTTCTTAGTAGTCATTGCCCTTAAGCAGCAGCTGCCTGTAGAAGTTTTCATCAGTTATGTTTCCCCGCTTCCTTGGGAATACATCTCCGGCGACTCTGAAGAGTCGTTCTACCGACGCGCTCGAAGTGAACGGCAGTGTTGTGCTTCAGCATGAGTTGGTGAATCTTCGGGAACTGCGCCTTCATTGAGGACAGGGGGTAATTGGTTATGTGACTTCCCGTGTTTGCAACCTCTGGGTTTACATTCGGTCTGTACCCGGTTCTAGAAAGTTCAACCAACAAACCTGATTGTGCTCGGCTGGGTGAAGCGACATTCCCAGCTGTAGAGATTCAGTACAGCAAAGTTTATCGCTGGTCACGTCAGTACTGCTCGACTGACGTGTTCAGCGATATACGTTGCCGTACTGTCATACTGTTTATTTGTTTTTTGGTTGCCCATCTGCCTTTTTCGCAGTAGAGGCATACTCAGGCTAAGAATAAAAACAAGGCCGTTTAAGCAGTGTTGTACACGTTACTCCTCAAAAGTAACGATATACCGTTACTCGTTACTTGGCCTTAAAAGTAACTAAATACCGTTACTCGTTTCATTTTTATAAAAAAGTAACTAAATACGTTACTCGTTACCGAAAATAGTAACTAGGTACAAGTAACTCGTTACTTGTAACGCGTTACGTACATGTCTGGGCACATATGTGTAGTAGCACGGATAGTGGTAGTTTGACTTGTTTGGTACGCAGTCTCAGTAACTCGTTTCAATTGGTTTCTTTCTTTTGGCGAATATTATTTAGTGAGTATTTTTATTGTGATCGCACTTGGGTCATTTCCTGCCGATGGAGACGCGGCAATTTTGTTATACCTGGAATATGTACGAAAAAGTAATATAAATAAAAAACACCTCTGAACTAAAAAAAATTACTGTATTGTGAAAATATCCAGTTTGTTCTCGTTGATATCGTGCTTTAAATTACTGGATTTCGCATAAAACACACGTACTTCAAATAAATATTGTGAAAACACGGTTGCGTACCACAAAAATATAGGTTGACGCCCATTTAGTTAACAGTATTTCCTATTTTATACTAATATACAAACTTCGAGCGACGCCATTTTGAGTTTAAATAGGAGCTCCAAAAAGAGAGGATTTGATAAGGTTACTTTTGTTTCTTTTTAGTCAACTTTGAGTTGGGTGGTAGCTATAATACTTTTTACCTTTGTTTATATAGTACTAGTAATTGAATCGCATGAGACACATTTTCGAAGCCTTGTTTTGTTGCGTTTTATTTAAATGGTAAATCTCTAGTTTATTCAGAAACGGCCCTATTCGCGACTCCAGCAACCTATAGAGGACGCCACTATCGGGCAAATACGGCTGTGTAATCCAGGTCATACCGAGCCATGTACCAGCTCAACGCACAACGCTGGGGCATCAGCAAGCAAGCATTTGTCTGAAAATGGTTTGTCCCACTTTTTATTCTCCACGTTTCGAACCTGCGGCGATGTGTGGCAGTAAGCGAGCTTTCATGGGCTTGACTTTCTTTGAGGAAGCGATGAAAGGATTGCCTACTGTCTTTCCACGGCGCTCATGAACGTTGATAAATGGGGAATCTGTTGATCACGCGGTGGCGTAGGTTGAGTAAAGAGCAACCTGGGAAGAAGCTGATACTACAGTTGCGACAGAGTCACGGGGACGAATGTTCTATCGCTCAAACCACCGACAACATGCAATCACGAAAAGCAACAAGCGACGACCAGAAATTGCGAAAAGGCCTGTTCCGGCCAGGTCAGTGTTTCTCCGCTTGTTGCCGTCCGGTTTTCTGGAGTCGTAGAGGAAGTGTGTTTGATAGGAGGTGGGAGTTACCCGGGGGCCGTATTCGCCGTCCGAGTGTCAACGCTCGGCGGACATTAGATGAGGTTAGAACCGTCATATGGTAAGTCGGTTTATTAGGAAGATTGTTAGTTACCTTTTTCAATACTGGTTTCATGGCTCATACTGCAGTTGAAGTATTGACGCCAAAACTACTATCAGTGGCTTGACCGATAGACCAATCTCACTAAGCGTTCGGCGCATGTGTGAAGCCGTAGTAACTTTAGTTCACAGGAGGCAGACGGCAGTGTGATCTACACCCGCAGAGGTCCAGAGACGTTACTGCGCGTACCCAAAGACTAAAGTTCCCTCGGTGTGTTACGGCAGCAGTGATGTAGTAAACTGACTGGTGAGATCTACAATAATAATCCTTGGAGAAGGGAAACAAAGGGGACAAAGGACAAACACAAATCTTCAAACACAACTCTTCGTTTCAGCTTCCGTCCGAGCGCAGCCAAAGGCTGAAGGACGGTTCGCAACTTCTAGAAGACCATTCCTACGCACCATAAAGTAGTCCGCAAAACGTTTTTCTTTTTTTAATAACTGTTTTGTGCGTAATCATTGCACAATATTCCAGATGTGTACCGCTGAGAACGATTTGCAACGAAAGGAATTAAATATCTGAAGTTTATGTTTTTATTAATATATGTAAACGCATGTGGTATGGTGAAAACACGTACATCCGCTGGCAACACGGCTGCAGCGCTCGGTTTTTCTATGTGATTTCGTTCCCGTAATGGCCGAATCAGTGCTTCGCTGCTTTCCTCGCCGAGTCGCTTCAAAACTTCCTTTCGCAAAGGCACGTTTGGGCGTCAGGCGCGAGAGGTCGCGATGAATGTCTACTTTCAAATTCGGCAGGAGACTCCGGCCGCGTCGTACCGCGAATGCGTTGTAAACAAGAAAAGCGTCGGGGCCACTAACAATTCAGTGATACGCGGCGAAATCAGGGCACTCCTTTACCTGCCGGTCACATTGAACGCCGAGAAGTAGGTGGAAAGGACTGCGCCTCGAGCCCTGGTATATCCAGACAATACAAGGAAACATCAACGGCCGGGTCATTAGGACCTTGCAATCTGTACTTACATCTCGAAACTATGCCGAAATGCCGAACAGGTAGAAAACTCGGACACAGACGCCAGCGGCCAGCCTACGTACTGACATCCCCTGTGACTAAATTTCAGAACGTGAAAGGACACTTTTTAAACCTGTAGCAGACGATACCTTTGATACACCCGTAGCAGACGAAATACTCGGCGAGCGCAGGCGGCCAGCGGCGCAGCGGAGTGATACAAAAGTGCATGCAAGATCGCGTGACCTATTGCCGGCGCGTAATTGGCTCCGGCCACACGTAGCTTTGGCTGCGCTCGGACGGAAGCTGAAACGAAGTCTAGGAGACTGGTGCGCGACTGAAAAAATCCGCCTGGTCCTGGTATCGAACCAGAGACCTCTCCATTTCCAGTGGAGCGCTCTACCAACTGAGCTAACCAGGAGTTAGACGGGTTTTTTTTTTTCGGTCGCGCACCAGTCACCTAGTTGTGTTTAGAGATTTGTGTTTGTCCTTTGTCCCCTTTGTTCCCCTTCTCCAGGGATTATTATTGTCATTCTTGTCCAGCTCGCTTACACCTTTGCTTTAATTCCATTATAATCATAACCTTAAAACGCAGCCCCTTCACCCTTGTTGCTTTTAGACTGGTGCCAGCTGATAAAACCTGTTTGCTCTACTCACGTCTAACTCCTGGTTAGCTGAGTTGGTAGAGCGCTCGACTGGAAATGGAGAGGTCCCTGGTTCGATACCAGGACCAGGCGGATTTTTTCGGTCGCGCACCAGTCACCTAGTTGTGTTCGAGAGATTTGTGTTTCTCCTTTGTCCCCTTTGTTCTCCGTCTCCAGGGATTATTATTGTCATTCTTGTCCAGCTCGCTTGCACCTTTGCATTAATTGCATTATAATGATGGTGAGATCGGTCTATTTACGGAATTTTTGAAAAAGTAATTGCTTTTTAGATGTTCATCAATTGGTTTTCGCGCTTTTACTCCCGATTGCATTATTGCGCGCAAAACGATTAAAGAAGCCCTGCCCAAAATTAGTCTAATACACAATTCACACGTCAGCGTAAACGTACCTTTAGCACAGGTACCTATAGTAAAGGGATCTGGAGATCGTGATCACACGGCGCATAAAGGTGCCTTTCGCTAAGGGAAGTCCTGTGTTAAACGGAGCTCGCCAAGCTCCCTTTACAGCTACAGCTAGGGAGTAGCCTCGGACCCACGAACTCAAAATACTATCACAGATATATAAATATATCTTGTTTAATGCATTATAACAAATTGAATATCTATAAGTATCAAATTATGAAATAATTGTGAACACAAATGTGATGGAATAATGCATTAACGAGGAACGTATACTCCAGCTAGCAGGTAGCAGCGGCGGCACGTGGAAAGCAATGTCTGCTACGAACCGGAACGCGATCGAC
This sequence comes from Ixodes ricinus, assembly GCA_037355805.1. Lineage (NCBI taxonomy): Eukaryota > Metazoa > Arthropoda > Arachnida > Ixodida > Ixodidae > Ixodes > Ixodes ricinus. Next base: position 7,278 of record JAZHYW010041905.1, on the reverse strand, counting down.
CACTGCGAGCTCTTTTTCGAGGTTGTAGACGAGTCGTCCGACTCTCCCGCCCAGGACCTTTTATCCTCGTCGTCGTCCCTCCCTTTCGATGGCGTGACTGGCGTAACCGTGAGACTCCGACGTCGTTCGTTTCTGCGGGGCACTTCCTATTTATCTACTTCAGTGAGAACTTTACGGAAAAATTGAGCTGCTAAACAGAAAAAGGTCGCCCACCTCGCGATGGAAACTCGTAAACGCAGATGATTTAGGGCCAGTATGGCCACACGGGTCAAACGTTTCAAAGCAATACTCATTTAGGTGCTTCCTTAGATTTAGATAAAAAATAAATAAAGTGCCTCAAAAGCAAACACAAGTAATATTTAGGTTTTAAATGTGTTATTTCAAACAGAATAATCAAAAACTGCGTGTCAAACCGATTTCGAGGAATAATTGTTTATCACGTGCTCCTCTCGCGGTTTAGCAGGAATGCAATCGACATAAACTTAAAGTGCTCCGTTTATTTATCGTATGATCAAGAACGCCGTTCACTACAGGTACCTTTAGCTAAGGAACCTAAGCTAAAGGTACATTTACGCTGCCGTGTGAATTGGGTATAAGAGAAGTGATGTAGTGGTTTCAATGACGTTGTAACCATCTCGGCAGCGCGTCCTTGGTAGATGCGCCAACGAACTTCAATAAATCTAAGTTCTACCAAATACATTTAGGTTCAATGGGGAAGGGACAACAACGTGATACTTTTGCATCGTTGAAGAGTTATTCGGTTTGAATTGTTTTTATACTTGGACATACAAAAGATTAAGCCGACGCGCAGTAAGATTCCCAAACTGGGGAAGCCGATGATGCATGCCTGCGCACGTCGGCAGTTACCTGGGCAGAAGTAAAGTCAAGACGCCAGTATTATTACGTAACGTAAAGAAGATTCGAATGCATGGAAGTCAGGATAACATACACTTAAACTGAATAAAGAGTGGTTTCAGGAGAGCGTTGAAGACCATGCGGCGGCGGCTCGCATCGCTAACGCCTCGTTGGCGAACACCGGTGATGCACCGCCTACTAGGCGGGCGCCTGGAGGCATGGTTGGAGAGGCTCATCTTGAAAAAATAATTCTCATCAATAACAAAAAGCACTTTTCTAATTTTTTATACCTTGAACAGATGGGATGTATCGAACTTTTTGCTATTTAGGAAGTTGTGGGCACCGTTGCTCAAGGTGCATTTTTCAGGCTCTCAACAAGGCCGCTTCTTCATAAACTGGATCGAGATTTGCTATTTATTTAAACGCAACAAATCATGTCCTTGAAAATTTATTACATGCAATTTTATTATTACTACCATGAGAACAAAGGAAAAAGGTATTGTAGCCAACACCCAACACCCCGTCGATTAAAAAAAATAATTTCGTAAAGTTTCTTTTTGGACCTCCTATTCAGATAGAAAATGGCGTTTTTCAGTGTTTGTACTTTAGTGTGTGATACGGTATAATATTAAGTAATAATGCGCTCACCTAAATTTATGTGGTGAGATACCGTTTTTTACAGTGTTTTTCTTAACTACACGAGTTTTATGCAAATTCCACAAACTTAAAACATAATGTCGGCAAACATTTTTTAACAAAAAAATGAAAGGGTTTACAATCCTCTGTAACACCGAATTAGAGCGCAGCACTTGAGGGGGATGAGGGGAAGGAATGGAGAGGAGGGTGTGCCCCTTCTCCTCATCTGTACAGACCTCTCCGGCTACTCTGCCATTTAGAGGGAAATTTTCGCTACATTTCTCGCTAAATTTAGCAGAAGATATTTCCCGCTAAATTTAGCGGGAACATTTTCCTGCTAAATCTAGAGGGGAATTTTCTCCGCTGAATATAACGGGAAATCTTTTTCTGCCGAATTTAGCGGCGAAATTGTTCTGCTGAATACAGCGGGCGAATCTTTCCGCTAAATTTGGCGGGGAAATTTCTCCACTAAACTTAGCAGGAATATTTTTCCGCTAAATTTAGCGGAAAAACGTTTTCACCTTAATTTAGCGGGGAAATTTTTTCGCTAAATTTAGCCGGGAAATTTTTCCGCTATATTTAGCGTGGATATTTTCCCGCTAGACTTAGCGGGAAAATTTTTCTGTTAAATTTAGCGGGGAAATTTACCCATGATGCAACGCGCGGTGACGTCACGCGTGACCCTCGTGACGTCATTATGGGAACCTCCCAAAATGCAACGCGCGGTACCGCCGACGCCGACGGCGACGCCGACACCGCTCAAGCCGGAAGCGGGCGCCTAAGGGCTGCGCTCTAAAATATACTTATTTTTTTAGTTCAGGCTTCTTCGTCCAAATTATTATTTTTTTACATATCTCAGACATAAAAAATGACCGCACCTCCTTTCCCATGAAATGTAACATTTACTGAAATTGAGCTTTTTTTTTTTTACTGCTCATGTGCATTTATTTGCGTCATAACCCAAAGTGTTAATTACCATGACAGATTTTGTTTTTTTATATACTTCAGAGCATTTGACACAATACATTAGAGTATATTTATTTTTATTCGGTCTCGACACGACAAGCACGATCCATATAAAAAATTTTATGAATGTATATGTAGCCTTTCTGATTTAAAAACAAAACGCTCTTCGACGGTTGTCGTATAGTCTAAACAACGTTTTTATTGTCGGAAGCTTGGTAGAGCAACAGCTAGCTGTCGCGATTTCAAGCGCAGCGTTAGTTTGAGTGCACGTACACTACTAATGATTTTGTCTATTTGTTTTTCTTCCGATCTATTTTTAGGTTTTAAACCGATTTTGAATCGTTCCTTGTGTTCTGGTATTTCCACATGCCAGAATGCAACGAGTGTAAATAAAACACTAGAAATTTCACACGCTGGCAATCATATTCAAGATTGAAATCTAATATAAACTTTTTATCGGCCTTTATTTAACGTTAAAAAATGTCGTAGTTCAATCTCACATTGTTTTTGCAGACCGTATCCAGCTGGCTAGACAAGAAGACGTTCTATCATTGCTTGCCGGCGTAGCCTATCCCCAAAAAAGGATGGATTTATGCAAGTGGACTTTAGGAACAACTAGATATTAAGAGCCCGACAAGAAACCAATTATATGAAATTAAATATTTCTTTATTTTCAAAGGTTAACACGAACCAATTATGTCAGAGAAATCTCTCTGTAAAAGTCAGTAATCCATCGACAAGGAATGCAACTACTGCGCTCTCTTCCGGTAATAATCCAGCTGACTGATTGAATAGTCCGTAGCTCGAATTTAGGAACAGATTAGTCGGGTACGTCGATTGCAGTATTCATTAAGAGGACTATGATATACTCAGTTTGGAAGCTGATTTATATTAGGTTTGTCGGGGAGAGCGGATTAGCCCTTAATACGTCTCTCGCTGTCCGACTTTGCGATATAGACTACGGATTACATCCGATATGGCTCGAGGATTGACGTTAGTATGAAGGCTAATTCCTTGTTCACTACAGCCATAAAATAATAACAAAAATGAACTTGACATAGAGTATGCGCGTTTCAATGGAATCGAAGTATATTATGTTTGTAAATAAAGTGACCTTCGCCTTCTTTTTTTTTTTTTTTGCTACGCCCAGTATAATTGCCATTTCTCATTTTGTTTTTTTAATGATCTCTCTTTATTTTAGTATTCTCAAGGCTAGCGAGTTTTAAACCAACGCTGGTGCCGGCATTGATAATGTCTTGGCTAAGGTGATTTTGTTTCCGGCTTTACCGGCATACTTATTACCGGGTGTGCAAAGTTTTTTTGATGTCAGAAGGCATGAGGTGCGTGAGCATCAGAGTGAGCGGTGCTCATTAGTGGTACGTAAATAATGAACAGAGAGAGGTCTCTTCGTACACATTTGTTCAGTTCAATGTTTTGTGTGGCAATTGAAGCGTAGCTGAATTATGTCTCATTTCTGCCTGAGCTGAAATTAAAATGAATATCTCGTGATTAATACTTTTTTGTTCCTTATCCGCTCGCTCAGTGCGTTCGGTGGTGAGAATCAAGTTCAGTTTTTATATTTCCCAGTCTTGACAACTGTACAGTAGAATCAAACTGTGCCAGTGCGACAAAATAGTGATTAGGAAGGAACAAGAATAAAACGAAACGTGCCATTCACCTGAGGTACGTAGATTTGTGCAAAATTGAAATAATGTCACACTAAATACTCTTGTTTACTTGAGTTGATTGATCAGATTGGCTTTTCTAATTACAGAGGATTCTTTTGTGACAATTCTTTTGATGTCTTTTTTTACAGGTACAGACAGGGGTAAGGGTGAATACGTAAAAGAAGACTACGACCTCTGCATTTTCAAGGGGCTACGAAAGTTTGCTCTATCGGCTACAGTTCCCCAAGCGGAAGGTGAGTACCAATTAATATATACGTAGACAAGTTTTAACAGTAAGGATAATTCCGGGCTTATTATAAACTAGTTATTGTCTTCTATCCCCAATGTTTCTGCTGTGTTGCGCCTGTGCTGGTTGGCTTAGTAACCAGTAAGCTTTTTCAGTGTCTTATTTCAAACATCTTCGTGGGTGGTTCCGGATAAGTGCTTTTTCTACGCGAGAAAGTCTCAACTAATAAATCCAACTGGCTTCATTCGAGTGAACTTTCTGCCAGTCAGAGATTGTGTTTAGCTGCGTTAAAACACGGATTGTTTTATGCTTGCAAAAATTACCTTCTTTTTTGTGCTTAAATATAAGATTATTCTGCCACAAACTAGACGCTTCCTTATTCTAATTCTTATGTTTTATTTATCTTGGTTTTTATGTTTATTATAGCCTTCCGGTCTGCCTAGTATGATACGTGCTCTAGGGAATGTATTACCACGTGCTTGCAATGGGCTTATTATTTAATTTATTTCAGACTAATCAATTTAATCTTGTATCAACTATTCAAGTTGTGTTTTGACGGAAGTAAACAACGAAATATGTTAGTCTATAACATCGCCGGTCAACTGAAATCTAACCAAATAAGATCGTGAAGTGTACACATTCATAATACCACTTTGATGAGTTTATGTCTGTGTTTTTTTTTTTTGTTAAAGGATAGCCACTGAGCTTTAGCTCTCTACTTAAGAAAAGGTTTGAGGTCAGCTTCATTAACCGTATAGGTTTAAACGATAAATATAAAAAAATATTTTAACTAAAGTACCATTTTTGACTACCAGTCATTTTCGTCATTGTCCGTGTGAACGGCTTTCAATGTGGCTTCTGTTAACCCACGGAACCAAGTAGCCGCCTAATGATGCACAACATCCATAGGATCATAATCGCTACTATTTAGTCTTTCCCGTGTTGTTCGCGATAAGTGCGTTGCATTTTATCGGCTAAATTTTATTAATTCACGCAATATCCACGACTGATAATGCAATTAAATGCAAAGGCGCAAGCTAGCTGGACAAGAATAACGAAAATAATCCCTGGAGAAGGGAACAAGGGGGATAAAGGACAAACACCAATCTTCAAACAGAGCTAGGGGACTGGTGCGCGACCAACTAAATCCGCCTGGTCCTGGTACCAAACCAGGGACCTCTCCATTTCAGTGGAGCGCTCCCCCAACTGAGCTAACCAAGAGTTAGACGTCAGTAGAGCAAGCGGGCTTTATCAGCTGCCACTAGTGTAACACCAACAAGGGTGAACTGCTTGCATTTTTAATGTTATGATTGATAATGCAATTCAAAGCAAAAGTGCAAGCGAGCTGGACAAGAATAACGAAAATATTCTCCGGAGGAGGGAAGAAGGAGGACAAAGGACAAACACAATATCTCCAAACACAGCTAGGTGACTGGTGCGCGAACGAAATAATCCGCCTTGTCCTGACTTCTTAAAGACGCTCATTAAAAGAGGCCGTATGCACGGAAGTTCGGACTAACTCTTACTTCGTTGTTTTTGAAGTCTCGTTTCCTTTAGTATTTGCTGACTTCTTCTTCCGTCGGCTTGAGCAAACGCACAAAGATCCTGCCCTAACTTCGCCGCTCACGGTAGCGGAATATTCGTCCTTTGTTGTTGGTCTGGTAGACTCAAATCAATGCGGAGAGCAAGTTCGTCTGCTTTTCGCGCAGGGTTTGTGGAGACATCTGAACACCGAGCTCTGATTGGCTCTGATTGGAAGGATAGTGGGTAGACCTCAAAGCTAGCCGCCTCGATGTTCACCCGCTATCATCCAATCAGAGCCAATCAGAGCTCGACGTCCTGGCGTCTCCACAAACCCTGCGAAAGAAGCCGACGAACTTGCGCCCCACATACCCCTTAGATTATAGGGTCATAGTGCTGGACGTCTACTATGGTGCCTGGAACGCGTCTCTGACTGGCGTGTTTACCGCGTCCCCCAAAAAAAAATAGGTCCCTCGATTTCCGCTTGATGACGTCATCAAAGTGTCACGCTCCCGTCGGCCGCGATCCTGCTGGCGTCACAACAGCGGGGGTGGATGTGGCAGACGCGTGTTCTGCTGCAGGCTGCTCTTCGATGTGGCAGTCCACGGAAGCTTCTGCAGCCAAGAGTTGGGACGCCGCGACGACAGCGACACTCGCGTTCTCTTTGTGCTTTTTTGCTGCAACGTTTATGACCAACCACCAGAATCGCGACGTCCGACAGCATGACACTCCGGCTTTTGTGGCGTCATTTGTGGCCACGTCTGGACCACTTTCGATGCATGGACGAAATAGGGCGCTAAACACACCAGTTCGAGATACGCTTCGGGCACTGTAGTTCGACGTCACTCACCGGAGGTCATCGCCGGACGCTGATTGGGCACGAGTGCTGCGTAAGCATTCGGCAGAGACTCGGCCTCTCAATGATTGAACACGAGTTGTGGCCGAACGCTGACGACAACATTCGTGTCCAATCTGCGCCCAGCGCTGGCCTCCGGTAGGTGACGTAGGCGATTCAGCGGCGCAGCCTTGTCATCTGGGAGATTCTGTGTCAGCTCCCTGCAACGTTATTAGTTTAGCTCAGTTACGGAACTGATCATATATGTTGCTTACACGAGCAGTAGCCCCTCTCCCTCCGAAATGAGGTCATCTAATAACGTTGGCTCTCTGGAATTGTTTCTGCCACCGGATGGATGGATAGATGTTAATGGCTATACCCTTTGTAACGGACGGTAGCTTGCGCCACCTAGCCTAAGCCTACCAAAAAAAACTTAATGGTTGCTCCCGCCCTTCTAAGCCAATGTATCCCACTATCACCAGGCAGTGTAGGATATCGCCAGGATGACCTTTGGGGTATTGGGCAAAAAAAACCTTAAAACATCACCACAC